>CABFPE010000065.1:634194-653199 GCA_900660155.1 Hofstenia miamia | reverse complement strand
GCTCGGCTCGGCTCGGCTCGTTGACAAGTCTGTAACCACCGTAATTGTGTAAATAGCTATGGCGATATACTGCACTCATCTCTATTTTGAAGTACTTGATATGCCAATTGTAATTATTAAACCAGCAAAATACTGATAAATTTATATCATTCATCTCGTTATTGCCTTCAATAACAAAAATGAATTTTATATAATTATAATAATAACTTAATGACAATTTCTTAGGAATTCTCTTTTACTACATTTATGCAAATTGCCATCAAAATCTCATTTGAGATCCGTTTGAAAAAGAAAAGTCGGAATCTAAATCTCCACTAATGTCTATTTGGAATGCAGAACAAATGGGAAGAAACGAAGCATTTTAATTGAAAAGTCGTTTGAAAGTATTCTGAAAGTTGGAATTCACCAGAGACCCCACAGTTCTCTGGCAATCGTCATTTCCCTAAAACAAAATGAGACTAATTATCACACATTTGGATTTATCTAAAAAAGCAGCTGGGGAACACAAAATCATATCTATTACAAAGTTAATAAACAATACAACCTACCTTATTTCCTCTACTTGGGGACATTCAGGGAATTCACATACGTACTCAAAATATCGTGAAATTTGAAAAATATTTCAAAATTGCTATCGTATAAATCTCATCAAAGCCTTACTGCATATTATCAGTGTGAGTGTCTTGAATAGAGTTGTAAATGGGCCAGATAAGGCCCAAACAAATTAATATAATTTGACCCTCTAATAAAAATTAATAGAACTGAATATAAAATTTGAAATAATATTTTTGAGTTTTTTGGATTTTTAATGTAGTATTTATTATTCATAGAGGATTGGAAGTATGTGTGCTTCTCGAGTACTTTTTAACGGTAATTATATATATTGAAGTTTTAATAGGAAGGCGTTTAATTAAAATATACGATCATATTTCCGGGCCGAAATCCATTGATATTGGCCTAGAACAGGCGGTTGGACGTTTTCATTAGTCTTAAAAGGCATCCACTCATATGTAAACATTACGGACAGAGAAAAAAATATGCATCTTGCATTTACACATCAGAACACTCCATCCTAAATTAATTCATTAATTTGTACGCAATGGAGGACATGGGGAAAATACCACCGTCAGATTTTCAGCATTATTGTACTTTGGTTAAATCAAAAAACTTTCAGCAAAAAATTTAAAAAATTTAAGAATACGACAGTAAAATGCATTTCTAGGGACAATTTTTCAATATTTTTTTGAAAAATTTCACGGGGCTTTGCCCCGCTTTTGGATGCTTCATCACTACTGAGATGCTCCCCATCAAAAAATCCTGCGCATGCCCCTGTTCTCAACATTAAAGTTTGCAATTTACATCATTTTAGCTTATTTGAAAATTTTTGCATATGCCAATTTAAAAGTTTTAACTTATATAAATTCTTAACATCCTCTTTCATTTCCTTTTCCGTTTAATGTTGTCTTAATATATTTTGAATTCATTAAAACTGCAAACGCTATAAAACCAAATTATTACTAAGCGTCGCAATTGTTTTCTAAATTGATCGACTCTAATTAGTTTACTTCGAATTTACAAAACATTAAAAACAAAATACATGGCATCTTGATGATCATTATAGTTTTGGCAAACTCCCTGCATATTACGAAACAAAGAAAATTGGACACTAAAAACTGAATATTCCCCTATATCCGATATTATAACAAGGCTTGTTATTCATTACCAATAGGTTGATAGATGGCGTGCAGGCTTACAATCTGACTAATAAAAATATAAAGGGCATGCGTTTTAGCTGCGAATTGACTTTGGCTATGATGGGAATAAAATCAAATTTCAAAATACTTATTGATGAAGACAAGGAATAGTAAATTGTATTTTTAAATTATATGTTTGTAAAGAAATAAAATGTAAAATTTTAAAGCAAATTATCATTTTAATAGCATCATATACTTTGATAAATTTCAATTTAGAATATTCAATTTCAGTATTTGGATTTTACCAGAAGTATCCATCATACCAAATTTTGGTGGAGTAAATCCACAAAGTGAAGACAAATAATATAAAAATAGGCCTGAAATTTTTTGATAAGTATAAAAAAGTGCCAAAAAAAGGTTAGAGTTAATTAAATTGGGCCGGGCTTGGACATAAATTTTCGTCCCATGTCCATTTCTGTGGCAAAGCTTTCCGCCCTCGCAGATCCCGTTAAACAACCCTATTTGAGCAATAAATGCTTTGTGGAAACAATTACAAATGTATAGTAGTAATAAAATATTGGTTTGTACTGACGATTCGTAAAACGAAAAGCGGCAAATGAATGAGAGATATAAATTAAATTGGAAGAAAGATATTGAATGGAGGGAAACGATGTAAGAGATGGTGAACTAATAAAACTGCACTAATAATTAAATCAGATGAAGGTCAGTCATTAATCAATAATTCATCTCTCAGAAAAAGCCTTCGTTCCCCACTCAAAGTTTAATATGCGATTTGTTTTGCAACTCATGGGAATAACAATTATTTTCAACATATTGATTATCGATTGGATATAAAATGCACTGTACTCGGTTTTATCTTTCATTTCAGGTACTCAGATGTTTACGAAACTATCAACACTAGAACAGCGAATACTCCATTTACCTCTGATGTTTCAAATGCGAAAATTATTGTATAGAAACAACATTTCTACTAACAGCAAATTCAATAAGATTATCAACGTAATTGAAAGTATATGTATATGCTCATGGCGTGCATTTGAAATTTAAGGGGCCATGGCCCCGCAAAGTTGAATAAATCAATCATAGTTTTACTCATATGAAGTACTTTCACACTTCTTCATTGAATTTGTAAATAGAAGGGCATTCGTATTTTATATATTTCAATTAAAATATATTCACTCTAATTTAGGTACAGAATATTATAATTAATCCTATGGAGTTTTGTATTCATGATGGCAAAAGGAAAGAGGTCCAGTGGCCCAACAGAGGGCGATGGCCCCCTCTCCTAGCCACGGCCCTGTATATGTACCTGCTAGTGTTTTTACTGAATGAATATTTTTTACAATGGCTGACTTACAGTAGAATCGACCTTCCAACACTTAAATTCGGGGCCTCCACACATAACAATCCATCCCACAAAATTTAAATTTACAAGTTTTGAATGGCTGCACAACTCACTGGATCTTTGTGCAATAAAAAATGTTTCGCAAATTCTGAAAAACAATATTAAGAAGAAAACTTCAAAAAACTTGAACTCTAAATCCGTACAAAGTAAAGAGACCATTAAACAGTGAACATACATTTTGAATATTCAGATTTTGAGGTAAAATAGTTTTAACAAAATTGAGACATTTTTCATAAAGATTTTCAATATTTCGTTAATCATTGTGAATTCATTATATATGCTTGGTTCTACCAAGGACGCGAGAAGTAGAGGGCAAAAGGAGCAGCTGCCCCCCCCCAATTTAAGTTAAAAATTAATTTTTTTGAACTCTAACAGCAATAACTTAAATAAAATTAGAATTGGACAATACACATTACAAACTGTACTTATTTTTATACCTATATCTATGCTTCTATTACTATGCATAATTGTTGCAGGGGTTTTATAGAGAGACGTGCTGTGTTTGGAAATTTATGATACTTGCAGATGTTTCATATTTTTGAACAAATTTTTGAAAGGGTTATTCTACTTGTCTTATTTCTTAATACCTTAAGTACATTTTAAGTGAAACTGATAGGTATAAACGGATTGTTTCCAAAAATGAGAGTAAGATAATGAATTATATATATACATTTAAATCGTTCTCGCGTTCTTGGGATCTAGCATAACTTAGGACAGCAAATTCTGCACTGATTCGCCCCAAAAGCCTTTTTAGAGTGCCGGTTGAAAAACTAGACTTCTGAAGGTAAGAAAAATTCAGACATGTTTCCTTATTAAAAACTGCTTTTATTTGATTTCGTTTTTAGGACTATAATATGAATTAAAATGGTCTCTAGGTGTTCAAAAATTGGTCAACCGAAACTTCAATTCACTTAAAAAATAATTTTGTTTTCCTTTACTTTTAAATGGAATTAAGGAAGTGCAACGGTAGAAAAAATTTCAATAAACTGACTTCATCCAATTTCCTTTTATTAACAAGAAATACAATAGGGCATTGTATCGATCTACGCATGAAATAAATGATGCTTACACTTGGAAAATATAAAAATGAATAGAGCTTTATGCATATATAACCTTATTAGAGAATAAGAATTGTCAGGGACTAAGAATTGATGTTAGGTGATCTGTATACATACATTACTAAGAAAATAACCCCTTGTTATATGTGCACTTACAAAATCATGGTACAAAACATCAGTGGAAAGTTTCTCATTTTGAAAGTTACCAAAAACATTGAAACTCAGCTGCTACTCAATAATCAGGGAAATATTTTTGATAATCAATGAAATTATCACTAAAAACAAAGTTGGGAGAGAACTATGGCGTCCCTAAATTGATTAATTCCAGTGACAAAGCTTTTTATAACAAACGAATGATGAGTAAAGAATTAGTTCACAGTTTTAATTTCAAATTTCATCCAAGCCATAAAATCTCTATAACTCTTGATTCCCACAATCTAAAGAGCTTAAAGATGCAAAAGGCACTGCTAGTGAAAGAAAATACTTAAGAAGTGTGTATTATGCACCAAACCATGAAAATGGGTAGGTACTCGTAGAGTGAAAATTACTCAATTGCAAAACAATCCGCTATAAAATGAACATTGTCATGAATTGGAATGTTTGTTATTGAAAGTTTGGGAAAGTTTTAAAGCCAATGTGGCGATTGATTTCAGTGAAAATGCTCTATTGCAAAATGCTAAATTGAAAATCAAATAATGTTTTTACTTAGATGATTAGTGGCGCGTTTAGAGGGGGGCAGAAGAGGGGTCGACAGCCCCTCATTGGTACCAGCCGTGAACACTTAAGAAAAATGTTATCTTTTCAACAAAATTGAAAATATTTCTTTAATTCCAGATGTTATCAATAAATTTGCTGCTAAAAACAGACGATTGCATTTTGTGTAAGCCTACTTTTGTTCAAAAAACTTTTTTTTACAATTTTTCTGTAAAAAGGGGTGTCAACTCCCCCCCCCTCCCCGTTTTGAAAGTCTTAATCGTGCATCTGTAGATGATATACTTGCATTTTTATACTAGAATACCTTAACTGCTGCATGATTATATTAAATAGTCGAGTGTAATTATGTGTTTGTATGAATCTGCCTGCCAGTCAGCATTTTGTTTCTTAGGTGGGATTTTTCAAAATCTTGCGTCGTAAATTGCGGAATACCCCAAAATTTTGTAAACACATAAAACGTTTAAAATAAACTAAGACATTGAAACCTAGAAATTTCAATTGCATTATTTGAAGGGGTTAGATAAGGCACATAGGTATCCGCATATTTATACCCACAGATTATTTGAAAATATTCTAAAAAAATTGCCTTTGATTAGAAAATCACACGACGGCAAGCCTTCACCCGAAAATGACATCATTGATCTAAAATCACTTAATTGCCAGCATTGGACTAAAAAATAAACATATTTCTATATTTAACTAATGACTATTTCCAAAACTGAATTCTAAGAAATTGATTGATCTATGTGTAAAATAACAAGCTTAGAATTAAAGGTGGGAAGAAACCGAAAACTAATTTAAGATGAATTTAGATTACTTTTCAATTTCTTTTTTTCCTTTGGCTTCTCTACTACTGATGAGTATGGTGGCAGTCACGCGAGCCTTGGCTGTTCTTTCACCCAGCAGATACTCCGTCTTCTGCGTAACAAGAAATGTCAAAATCTCCGTACTTTTAGTAGTTATCATCAGCACAACTCAGGTAAGCAGTTCACGTCTTTCAAAATCAACAAAAATATCAATTAATGTACTGTATTCCAGTAAAAAGAGAAAAAACATGATTGGGTATCTAGGCGTAAAGGTTGTATACTTATACATTAGGAGACGGATCCAGCAATCTTCGTTAGGAGGGGCATGCACTCCCTTATATTTTTAAACTATCCATTTCGAAAGCATTATAAACGCCCCGCCCGAATCTGGATCCGCCATTGAATAGGCTTATGACTATTTGCCATTCTTTATGGCCGTATCAGTCAGTTGAGCGTTTGTATGAAACCTTTCTTGTAATTTCTGGTTCGAAAATACTCCCCAGTAAAACAATTTTAATTTTTCAAGAATAAAAAAAATTGAAAAATGCATTTACAGCACTAAAACAATATGTTATGTTTTTACAAATACTTTGATAATAAAAAGATAATATTAAGCTTTTCAGCTATACGACAATCAATTTCGTGCATACCTTTAGAGGCCCTTCAAGTGCAAATGTTTGACTTAGTTCAACATCAAAATCAACACTTCCTGAGAGGAAGATGTCGAGTCATATGAAATCAATACGGTCTGACGTGACATGGTCAAAATTTGCATTGTTGCTCGTCTTTTGACACATGCATCAAAATTGCATAAAATTGTTCGTCCTTTTCAGAATTTTTTCTTGTGGTAAGAGTTGCTAGTACTCTTGAACATGATTTATACGACCTTGGTTACAAAAGTAAGTCAATATATAAGAAAGAAAATATTGATTAGTAAAAATTCAAGTACATATTTATGCTAAAGTACTTAAACTATGCCTCCACGTGGTTCACAAGTTTTTATCCCAACCCAACTCAAACCAAACAGATTCCGCAAAACCTGACCCAACCGAAACCAAACAGAAGTTTTCAAAATCTGTTCCACCTCATCCTAACCTAACCCAATTTTAAGGTTTCCTTACAAAAACAAGACTTCAACTCGAGGCTAAAATTCTCAAAGTCATTTTTCTATATTGGGGTGGTAATAAAAAAGATTTTCATGATATATTTTAAAGTAAACAATGAGCTCATATTATAAAATTAGTCATTATAATTCATGACGATTCCGACTCATTTTTAAAAGAAAATTGTCTTACTCAACCCAACCCACCGCCATCAAAAAGGGGATCAACCCTAGTCAACGCATGGACTAACACAACCACTTGCAGCTCTGACTTCAACAAATGAAATTGCGCATATTAGTCACCATTTTGTATAATTTGCAAAAACAAATTCAATAACATTAAATTATCTGATAAGGCCCAGAAGTGATTTGAGAAGCAGGTATGCAACGGGGGAGGTTTTTACAAAGAAATATAAAATATCGTCATCTTTGGAGGCCTTAGACAAAAGTTCACGTCATAAGACCATGGCAGAGATAAATTTCCAAGAAAATGGAAATAGTCATAACCCTAATATACATCATATTATGTAATATAAACATTTTTTCAAACCTAATTCCTTGAATGTAATACGCATGTTTCGCAAGATAAATCGATTGTTGGGCGTATGCATTGGTAGTAGACTTCGAAGAAAGAAAGATTCGTAATCGATAAGGCTAAGCTGGTATCGTCGTAAGCCTTTATTGTTGGCCATGAGATCACCATTAACATATTATATCAATTATATTTTTGGATACATTAATGGTTTATAAAAATCTTTATAAACTGTGAATTTTGAAAAATCATACACAAATTTGAACAAGACTTGTAATTTAGGCATTTTTTCTACCTCTAAAATGTTTTCCAAAACATACAATGGATCCTTTCTCAGGTCGAATAGTATATCCTACAGTCGAACGTTATTGGTCGGGTTGTTCGGCGGCAGCCTACTTCACCGCAGTGCTTGTGATTGCTCTCTGCTCGGTCAGTGCAGCGAGGAAGCTCTACAAAACCAACCGCCGAAAAAGCCAATGGCGTGATCGTGATTGTATTCCTACGCCCGTCAGTCACATCAGTGTCAACCATAGTATGCAAGACATTAATCAAAGGTAAAAAATAGTAATTTAAATACAGGTCTCTATCGTTGAAGGTGATGAAAAACTAATTGATTCTAAACATCATTCTAAAACCTCTTTGTGTAATAAAGTCGCTTCTTTCAAACAATCTCAGAAATTAAATCGGATGGGTTCACCCAGGGGTAGCTTAAATATCACTTTTGCATTAATTAACTAACACAACATCGAATTGAAAACTGTCAAGAATGAAAACCCACAACTAAATTGAATTTGAGGGGACACAACTCAATTTAGTTTGACACGTGCCTCAGTGTGCCTATTCGGATACTGGAATGTGTTGTATGCGAATATATTCGAATGTTAGAATATTCGGAGTGGGTAAAGAATAATGTGTTTTAGCTGTTCTTTGACGAATTCCGCTAGTGAATACACCGAGGTACAGTCCACCTCTCTACAAGTACCCTCATCTCCCTGCGGTGGATCAATTCGAAATATTGTCAAAGCGATTCAATGCTTTAAAGATCAACGCCTCACGAAAACATTACTGGTGAGAGTGTTTTAATAACCAAAAGTCCCAGTGACGAAGCAACGGATAAATGATATTAGACATTGTTACAATTACTATGATATAATTTGATATAATTATATTTTTTAAAATGTATAACGAAAAGCGAAACAATTCCTGTTCCCCGTGAAAAAGATCTTGATTAACAACAGTAGGAGATTTTTCATAGCTTTATATCCAGTAATAACCCCGTAATCCAAATTTTCCAAATATCTGCTCACTTTATTTAATGTAATCTTTGCAAAAACGAAATATTTCAGTGTGAAAAAAAGTAAGTAAAATGACCAAGAAAAATATATTTGAGAAGATAGGTATCGATTCTAATGAATGCCATTACTTCCAACTGTTAAAACCAATATTGAATTTATTTTAAAAATCCCCAAAAATTTTTAAATTGATGACGTCATAAATAATAACGTTGGGATTAAATTTCGGAACATTCCATTTGAAAACAATTCAAACTTAAATAGAAAGGAGGAAATCCTGCTTCCCACGTCTGAAGATCCAAAAAGCCCGAAAAAGATCGAACTGCTTATAGCAGGGATACTCAGCGTCATTGGATTGTTGAAGTTTGTCAAGTATTAAAGACCACATCGTTTTATCTAATTCATTAAAAATTATTTAAACGCAGCTTATAAAAATATATAATACGTGCTTTAAGCATTCTTTGAATGCTGTTTTTCAACTTTTCAGTTGCATTACAAATTCACGATGCTTTGAATGATTTAACAAATGATGAATAATTAAGAAGCTCAATTAGAATTTAAATGAAATTGAACATTCTCTCAAACAAATGTGGTTATTTTGTGATCTATGAAAACTTGTGAAGTCCAGCAACTACTTTACCAAANGCTCTTCTCAGAAAGTAAATTAAATCCAAGGAAACGAGTGTAATTGAAAATAGCTCCGGAAGTCTGCTCTATTTATCCCATCTTTATTAAACGCAAAATTAATTTAAAAAAAAATCAATAATAAATAAAATGTCATGCTTATAAATATTCGGTTACCATAGTCCCAATAAACTACAGATATTTTGACATGAGATTTGTAAAATGAATCTAACGTAGAGTTTATACTAGACTTGGTTGAAAAACGTTTTGAAAAATACCATGTTTAAAACAAGTAACAGTATTTTTTAAACGTTTTTCACAAAAATAATTCATTTATACTGTATCTGATAAGCTTTATATCTTCAATAATCCATCAATGTCAGCAAAAATATTACAATAATTTATCATTTTATATTTCATATTGTTTCATTTCTTTCAATGTTTAACTTANGTGCCAATAAATATGAGCATAAGTGTATATACTTAAAGTTTCAGAAATATTGATGTTAAAAATCTTTACAAATCCCATTACATGACTTGTTTTGATGTAAATTTGTGACACTTCTGCGTGTATTCATGCAGAAATTTGTGCATATACAAAACGCTAAGTTAAAAATTTTTTAATATTTTATAGATCATGTAAATGTATAGTGATAGTTTTTAGGGAGTCCCTTCACATGAAATTTGAATTCAAAACTAAAAATGGACCTTGATCATAAAAATCCAATATAACTTTATCAATCATAACAAAAAACTTGTCAAGTAAATTATCAATTTTAATTTCCACTAATATACAATGGTGTTTAAAATTGACCAAGCCTTACTCTATTGTAAAGTAACAGCAAGTTTGGCGTAAAATTTCTCAACTGCTAGCCCCAATATACAAAATAACAGAAACTTCTCTCACAGATATACAACGTTAAACATCAATGATATGATTGGTTATTAAAAGGAGACTGTGTGCTATAATGTCACGAGGACGCTCTTCTCAGAAAGTAAATTAAATCCAAGGAAACGAGTGTAATTGAAAATAGCTCCGGAAGTCTGCTCTATTTATCCCATCTTTATTAAACGCAAAATTAATTTAAAAAAAATCAATAATAAATAAAATGTCAAGTCTACGAACAAATGGAGCATATAACTTAAAAATTATACAAGAGTCATGCTTATAAATATTCGGTTACCATAGTCCCAATAAACTACAGATATTTTGACATGAGATTTGTAAAATGAATCTAACGTAGAGTTTATACTAGACTTGGTTGAAAATCGTTTTGAAAAATACCATGTTTAAAACAAGTAACAGTATTTTTTAAACGTTTTTCACAAAAATAATTCATTTATACTGTATCTGATAAGCTTTATATCTTCAATAATCCATCAATGTCAGCAAAAATATTACAATAATTTATCATTTTATATTTCATATTGTTTCATTTCTTTCAATGTTTAACTTAGTATACTTCCATTATTTTTATTTAAATTCATAAAGTTGAACATTTGGAGAAGTGGCAATTCCGAAAACCATGAACTTTTTGGAAAAGAAAATTTTTTAAAAAAGGTTGACAGGGGTACTCAACGGGCTTGTCGTGGGACAGCTTACTTGTCCCATCCCATCCCACGTCAAACGACAACCAATATTTTATTTATAGCAAAATAAAACTTAATTTTTAAAGATAGGAAACATATAAATGTGAATTTCTCAAAATATTGTTCTAAGCTGATAAGACCATTTGATACAAAGGTACCGTACTATTCTGAAAAAAGATGTCGAAAACAATGAAAAAGCAGGTGCTTAAATCACCGTTTCAAATGCGTTTAAAACATTACATGTTTTTTTCCAGGCAACGCTTTATAAACATACATTCAGAAAGGACATTTCGGCAAAATTTCGTCGCACGACTGGTCCCATGGGACGACTAGGACAGATGTCCTTGTGCCATACTATCCCATCCCACGATAATCCTGGTACTCAAAAATGTTTCAATATCATCTGGAGATTGATCAACATCATTGTATTGAATACTTATATCAATCGATAAACTTAAGGCTAAAACTTTGGTTTTATTAAAATTTAGGTTGCCATGTTAAACCTATTTAATACGGCTGCAACGATTAAATCTTCAATTGGAGGGATCTCGTTTTTGCGGTAAAATAAGATGACAACGTATCGATTTTTCCTATCATGTTAAACTTCCGCATGTAGCGGTGCATTAAGTCATTAAATTTATTAATAGCAATGAATTGAAATGACGTCATACTTTAGCACTTAACACGTTGCAATTCAATCAACAGCTACAGGTTAAATTGAATTTTGTAATTAAATTAATTAGTAGATAAAAATAAAATTAAAATATTTGCAAGCTAAGACAATGAAGTTAGGGGTTTAGTAAAGGAAACCTACTATGAAAAACATACAAGTATGTCATATTTTTAAAAAAAATTGAAATTCATCAAGTAGCGATCGCTAGAATGCTTAAGAAGATCAAGTTCAAAACAAATATGGAAGAGACGGGATCTTTAAACGAAAAACTTAATATCTTTTACAAAACTAAGATAGCATAAATACATATTATACTAGAAAAGACAGGGTACAGGCCCGTGGCGTGCACTTGAAATTTAGGGGGGCCAAAGCCCCGCAAAGTTCAATAAATCAATCATAGTTTTACTCATACATAAGTAGTTTCACACATTTTCATTGAATTTTTAAATAGAAGGGCATTAGTATTTTATATATTTCAATTAAAATATATTTACTCTAATTTAGTTACAGAATATTAGAATTAATACTATGGAGTTTTGTATTCAGGATGGCAAAAGGATGAGGGTCCAGTGGTCTAACAGGGAGGGTCATGGCCCCCTGGCCCTCCCCTAGCCATGGCCCTGATAGGGTAGAACGAAGACCTTCGCCAATTCTTACATTTAAATGGACAGTTGCTTTTCAAATACATTTAATATCATAGGCACGATTCAGAAATTTTATCATGATTTTTATAAATGCTTTTTGGAGGTAAATTAAATCAGCTAATGTTATACAGACACATTGAGATTCGCACGTCTTACCAGACCATTACCTAAATTTCAAGTCTGTTAGGCAATACTTCACTTCCTTGACGGAAGTACCACAAAAAATACAATGGGGATGGGGAGTATTTTATTGATATCTAACTTTAATGAATTTGTACATGTACATAATGAAATTGTTTTAATAAAAAACAATATAGATTTAAAATAAATGGATTTAAAAAAGTGAAAATAACATACTTTACCTGGTAAAGTTATATTATGTGAAATTAACAAAGAAAGCATATTTGCAAGATTAAAAAAATTATGACATGGGGTGGAAGCAATTTTTAATAAGAGATATTCACTTATATACACTATAAGATAGAATATGTGAGTCAATGAAGCATTGACGCTATTAATGAACGGTTTGTGTTGCATGTCATATGGTCCTCCCACTTCACTCTGCTATGCCACCCACTGAATCTATATTTAAATAATTCAAACTTTTAAATTTAGTTCGAAACAAATTATAAACAGATGACACAGCAATTTTGCATTTATTTCATAAAAAATCAAAAAAATCAATCATTGATTGAAGTAGATAAATTTTCTGTAACAAACAGTACCTTTAAATTACTAACTGAAATTTATATATATATACAGCAGCGTGTAAAAGTTCTCGGACACCTAACTGAACAAATTCTTTTTACAGTGATGAACACAATAGCTTTGATTTTTTGGATTGTGAATTCAAATTTCCCTCAATTTTTATATATGCAATTTAATTTTCATCCTATGAACCTGTAAGGGGCCCCCTAAAACTGTTAGTAAATATGCATGGTATGTAAAATATAACACAAAAATCGTATTTAGTATGAAAAACTTAGCATATTCAAAATTTTTTCTAAGAATTTATTCAGAAGTTTCTAAAATATTGGTAATCAAATCTTGCGCAAATCCCATTACAATGTTCAAATTTGCATCTCAATGAGCAACGTAATGGGATTTACACAAGATTTGACGACCAATATTTCAGAAACTTCGGAATAAATTCTTACAAAAAATTGTGAATACACTAAGTTTTCATGCTAAATGCGATTTTTGTGTTGTATTTTACATACCATGCATATTTACCAACATAGTTTTAGGGGGCCCTTTACAGGGTCATAGGATGAAAAAAATTCGGAGAAATTTGAATTCACAATACTAAAATTAAACCAATTGCAAAAAATCAAAGCTATAGTGTTCATCACTGTAAAAAGAATTTGTTCAGTTAGGTGTCCGAGAACTTTTATATATATGTATATATATATAAACCACGAGAAAAAATGTTTGATTTTTAAATTAAATAAGGAAAGTTTTAATTCGTGACATTTAAAACACATGATTTTTTGAAANCTAAAACTGTTAGTAAATATGCATGGTATGTAAAATATAACACAAAAATCGTATTTAGTATGAAAAACTTAGCATATTCAAAATTTTTTCTAAGAATTTATTCAGAAGTTTCTAAAATATTGGTAATCAAATCTTGCGCAAATCCCATTACAATGTTCAAATTTGCATCTCAATGAGCAACGTAATGGGATTTACACAAGATTTGACGACCAATATTTCAGAAACTTCGGAATAAATTCTTACAAAAAATTGTGAATACACTAAGTTTTCATGCTAAATGCGATTTTTGTGTTGTATTTTACATACCATGCATATTTACCAACATAGTTTTAGGGGGCCCTTTACAGGGTCATAGGATGAAAAAAATTCGGAGAAATTTGAATTCACAATACTAAAATTAAACCAATTGCAAAAAATCAAAGCTATAGTGTTCATCACTGTAAAAAGAATTTGTTCAGTTAGGTGTCCGAGAACTTTTATATATATGTATATATATATAAACCACGAGAAAAAATGTTTGATTTTTAAATTAAATAAGGAAAGTTTTAATTCGTGACATTTAAAACACATGATTTTTTGAAATGCATTAACAAAAAACTAAAACAAAGATGAACTGCGAAATGTAAGCAAAATTCAAAAAAATTTCATATCTTTTTTCGAACAGTTCCTTTCAGTTATTCTTACCAAAAAAACAATATTTATTGGAATTTGGAGCAATGTTAAATTTATCAAATTTCAATAGCCAATGTCATTTATAAAGGAAAAACTGTTTTCCAAATTATCAAGGAATTTTGCCCAAGCCTAATAAAAAATTCAAAATGCTGAAGGTATGAATACAAATATTTGTAAAAGTGAAAAAGGATTGGAAGAAAATCATTATTTTTCATTGAAAATTCCATTTTTTAAAAAAATTCTCATCATTCCTAATGCTCAGGCAATCAGGAAATCGAATCCTTAACTTTTTTATACAGATATTCCACTCAAATCTATAGAGGCGGGTCGTGCGAAGTCAAAGTTCGTTGCACCGAAGGATCGCGTTCTGACCTGACTTCATCAATTGGGCTGCTCCGAGTGCGGTTCAAGAACGAAAATGACAGACGAGACACTCTATCTTGTGACGCTTTCATATTTTGAATAACTATATTAGCTCATGAGTTATAAGCGCTTAAAATTCTTTCAAGAAACCATAAAAATTTTTAAACATTCCTAGGCAGTTTAAGTTTAACAATGCAAACAACCAGCTGTCATAGAATTTATTGTTGAAAAGTATTCTTTGATTTAGAATTTACAAGGAAACAAAATTTTAGGAGTAAGATTTGATAGCTACTGAACGTCTTCTTTGTTTCTAAGCGTAAAATTCATATTCTCGAGGAAATCTCTTTATTTTCCCCAAAATAAAATATATTAATTACAACTAAAGTGCAATAGCTTACTTTTTGGAAAAAATTGGCTTGTTGCTTCTACATATTTTAAAGCGAAGCTATCCCAAATATTTTAAAATGAGAAAAGAACATTTCATTGGACTAAATGCGCCTGGGAACAAAAAATCATGGTCCGGCAGAACCCCAACGGACAGATTTTAAAATTGCAGATGAAAGCTGGTTTGAAAATTTTCGACTCGCGTCAGATCATTTTAGTTTGAAGGGCTTACACCGACTTACAAAACCAATTGGTTCATACACACTTTAAAATAGTTTTTACTAAAATTACAACAAATAATCTTGAACATAAGATTAAAAAACAAAATTTACACTGAAATAGGCTTAAAATAGTTAATCAGTCAAACACTTCAAGTACCTGCGTCATAAAAAAATGAAGTGCAATACGTTTGAAAATGACAATTTACTAAAAGGAAAGATTCTAAATATAAAATATTGAAAGATTAACATAATGCGGGAAATTTTATCTCTTAATTAACATAAAGAACGGTATCTGAAAATGAATTGGAATGAAGACAATGGTAATGATTTTAACAAAATAAATTCCAATTTAGAACAACATTTCCCAGATAAATTATCATTCGCCAATTATTCAAATACAATGCTTTGTCAATTGGTGAAGAATTACGTAAATAAATGCTAATTTTAAGAATATTAATTCAAAAAACTCTTTGTTCGCTACACATTTCAAACAAGTCCAATAGAAATGATTGTCGGCAGAAGTCAGAAATTTAGTCGTCATTTAAATTACAAACGATTTTTTTATGATAACTGTTAATTCAGACATTTCAACTTCTCTCAACAAAGCTTCAAATAACAGGAAATTGATGAGTTAGCGGCATCTGTGGTATTCCAAAATGCAAATTATAGTTTACTTGTAAAATTATTCAATGTGTGGGCTGCGCTTCTATTTTATTCTCATTTATGTAATATATTTCGAATAGTTTATTAATTTATTTCCTGCATATAATTAATAAATATGTGAACGTATACTATCACGTGCTCATGTTGACCAGTAAAATGTATTGCCCTACGGCCATGGTCGCGACATCAGTTTAGCCCTTAGCCGGCCGTAGCCGCGACCAACGGCCGGCTAGAACCAAACATTTTGTTTTACGGCCAAAATCCCGACGAAAATTCACTTCTGAGCATTATGATGAATAATTTATCTCCATAAATTTTATTTATATTTTAGTTTTTAAAACTGAATCGCTTTGTCCATTTTTGAGTTGTTCGAACTATGAGCATGTTTTATTCATTCCATTGAAAAATGCAATATTTCACTAAGTAGTAGTAAAAATCGATGACTACGACAAAAAAATTACGACTAACGGCCGGTTGTGGTCAAAGATTTACGACCAATGCCCGGCTAAAGTTAAAATAAGTAGACCGTAACATACTGTTTGATAAAAATTACGCAGGTATAATTACATTACCACATTATTGAACACTGTTATTGAAATATAATTGATTCTAACCTTTCTGATTGGCTGCCATGACGTACAGGTATGTAAGAGAAACGATTGGTTTTTTCATCGACTGGCGATGGTAAAATTTTCAGTGGTTCTTCAGGTATTGCAGGATTAGTAACCAAGTAAGGCTGTTGGTGAGTAACTCCATTGAAAGATGATGAAAGACCGATAGTCGAGTTCTTCCGGAGAGAAACAAATCTGTAGCGAGTGGGCTCTTGGGTTTTTTCAACTACGCTGTGCAAACAGTCGACATTCTAAATTATTTTATGTCGCATTTGCACAATGTTTAAAAAATTTGAACTAAATGCTTAAAAATCAATATTTAGACTTGAAAAAAACCAAAAAAAAACAGGTTGTCCATAAATTCCGAGCGCATGTAGAGCAAAGGCGGAAACGAGTTGATCCGACCTGTGAGTTTTTTGTCGCGTTCAGTTGGGTCAGGTGAAACGATTTTTATATTTAAATCTTACAAGTTTTAACACTGTATTGATAGATTACGCAGCGTTTTACATAACAAATAGTAGCAAAACTTCAATTTTTCTCACTGCTTGCCGCAAGACTAGTCATGAGCGAAAACACTTGATAGCTTTTAAAGGCTTAAATCCAAAAACCTTTTAATAGAGAAATTGGTCAACTTCGAATTTTGTTTAATGAATCATATGATTTACAAATTCAAGTAATTTCCAACGAACGAGTTGCAAAATGGAGATGAACTCTCGGTCACTAAAGAATTTTTCATTGCACATGAAGCCATTGCTAGATTCGAAAAAATAATTTTTGAAAAGGAAAATATTTATTTAATCTACATATATATAAAATCTCACAAAATAATTAAAAACATTAAAATATAATCTCCATTGAATAAACAGTGTATATCCACGCGTATCTAAACTATATATATATATATATATATATATATATATATATATATATATATATATATATATATATATATATATATAGNATATAGGGTGTGCCAAAAGTAAGGTTACATTTGCATTAAAAATGATTCATTAAGAGTCAAGCAACAAAATGAGCAAGTAGGCTTCAAATTTAAGTGTAGTAATGCATTTCTTCGACACTGCCACTTAATGATTTCATTAATTTTAAATCATTCAAATCAAAAAGGATTAATTGTGAGTAGGTTTATTCATTGCTTATCTTACTAAGGCATAGAATGCAGTGTTTTTCACAAGAGCGAATATTTATCATCGAAACTTACTTTGCGCCTGGCAATGCGGAAATTGTGCGAAAAAAATCTTCCATGAATTTGCAGTCATGGGTGCGGATATTTCTCTTTGCAAGGTCTGCGCATCAGTGTTTTATCGTATGAAAAAATGTATTGAAGGAAACGGACACACTTTTGAAAATTTGTTATGGTTTGTGACCATCTTATAGTACAGTTAGTTTGTGATAGAGTTCGTTTGAATGACTTTTTACTAGCTTAAAAAACAGAGCGATGCATCAAGTGTAACCTTAATTATAGGATTTCTAAATGATAATTACTAAATTCCAAACGTAGTTTTTCATTTCTAATTGTAAATTGACGATTTCTAATAGTAGTTTTTGATTTCTAAATGTAAGTTGATGATTTCTAAATGTTACCTGGAAATGGTGTAGAAATGCGACAATAGGTCAAAGTGACCTATAAGCCTTTTTTGTTTGCTTCATTATTCATTCAGCAAAAACACTAGCAGGTACATTTACTTCCAATTATGTTGATAATCTCATTGAATTTGCAATTAGTAAAAATTTTGTTTCTATTGAATAATGTTCGCATTTGAAACATCAGATGTAAATGTATTCTCAAGGAGTACTCGTTGTTCTAGAGTTAAGGCAAACCGTACTTTGATAACTCATTGTAAAATAATTAGAAAATCAAACAACTATGGAGCATGTATGAAATACCTTCAATTCGCAGACAAGCTCTTGAAGAAGACACTCTGGTCGGGCTCGAGCGATATATGTTGAAATCAATTTCACCTAAACATTGTCTAATTAAAAAAAACAAAATCCGTTCGGGAATAAATAACGTCATAGCATAATCTAGGTTGACATGAAAGGTGATTTTCAGGGTTGTTGGTAATATAAATGTGTTGAAATAGAATCAATTCCTTTGATTTAACTCGATATGCAGACTTGTCAACGAGCCGAGCCGAGCCGAGCCGAGCTTGAGCACAGTATTTGATATACAACGAGCCCGAAACGAGCCTATTTTAGGCATAGCAAGTTTATAGTTCTGCATGTTAATTTGATTATGGAGATTTTCTTATTTTTTGTAGTCAGTATGCCTTTCCTATAATCTTATTTAAGAAATTTTTATTAAATAATAGGAAGAGCTATGTAAAAAATTCATTGAGAACAATATTTTTAAAAAAATACCGAGCTAGAACGAACCTCATTCAAAGATTTTATGTACCGAGCCAAGCCGAGCCGAGCCGA
>CABFPE010000065.1:621521-634080 GCA_900660155.1 Hofstenia miamia | reverse complement strand
GAGCCGAGCCGAGCTTGGAAATGTCGGCTCGTTGACAAGTCTGTCGATATGCCTACCTATGACTTCAGCCGATAGGATTTAATGTTGATGTAAGGGCTATTTTAACATTGACATCTGTTTTACATTAGCATACATCTATATAAAAATGATTAATTATATTTAAAATTACGAACAATGGAACCACTTTTCCTTTTAAGGAAATACGCTTCTTCCATACTTTGTAAACAATAAGAATATTAATATTAATATATTTTCGAGATATATTTGTGCTAGACATAAACTTTTAACTAAATATTCGCAATCAATATTCTGATAATATAAAATTAATTTACTTCTAAATTAACCTCGATATTTATACATTCGCAAATATTCATACAAAATGTGACTATAGGAAAACATTTCATATATATATATATATATAGGGTGTCCGTAAAGTCTAGACAAAGGAAAATTAGTAATTTTTGAATGTAGACTTCAAAATTTATATTTTTTGCATCTATATGGTTAAATTGGATGATAGCAGATGAATTGAAAAATCTAATGTACTTCATCCAGGAAGAAGTTCACACATTTAAACAGTGGCGAAATTAAAAATAAATTGTTTCAAGAATTTATGGAAACCTTGTATATACATACTTTTTTGTTGGTTATATATTTTTTGCTTAAAATTTATTTCTTACAGAAAACAAATGTTTCTAAGTCCTTAAGGAAAGTTATATAAGTACATGGTATATAAGAAGCATACTTACTGAAATGTCATTATTAAAACAGAAACGAATATTAAAATGTTTGAGTTTAAATGATGGTCAAAACAAACGCTATGTTTTCTTCTTCATTTAAACAATCTCACGTGAAAAATTACAAGAAAAAAACAACGTATGCTATACTATGGCATAAACAAACAAAAGCCGATAGAAACAACTGTAGAGAATAAAGTAATTTGCATGCATTTTCAATAAAACCAATTTTCCTATACATCAAAATATTTAATTACTCAAATGTTTTTGTTTCTTAAACCTAGTTCCAGACTTTTGGGCGATTTTGCAAAAGCATAGCCTTGTAGCAAATCAGGCGAAATTGAATGGTTGACATTGACTTTTAAAACATTTTTCAACTTACCATCATTTTTTCCAGAAATTAAACCCGCTCGCCCTCGCAACTGCGTTCGTACAAGCAACTTGAGAGCCAGACAATACAGGACCTGTAACATAACCCCCGTAATGAAGGCAGGTTAATAAGATAACTCTACACAAATATTTTAAATAAATCAAAGTATTTCATATTTTTTAATTTTGTTTTAGTAAATTTTTTTTAGAAATCGAATGATTTAATACCCTAATTTCAAATTACTGTCGGTCCGATTTCAGGAAGTACCGGTTACATTTTTGGTCTCGGTTTTGTTATATAATGCTTATCAATCACTGTCGCATTTGGAATAACTGACCTGAATTACCAAGGAATTGTGAAGGAATAAAATTGTCTAAACTTCCAGTTTTAGAAAGATTTAACTGCCAAAACTAAATTGTGGTATAAGGTTTCAAGAGATACCATGGGAATTAAGTAATCATTTCAATTTACGTTATATTAGAGCAGCAACAACAAAAACTTTATTAAAGAGAGTCCTCCAAATACTTGATAACTGCAAGAAAACTTTTGGAAAATGCGTTTGCTGGGTGTGTAGTGTCAGAAAATAAGTAAACTTTGAATTTCATGTTATCTAACAAAATAGAAAGCCTACAATTAAGCCTATTTTATTTATCTGGGCTTTTTGTAGCAATTATTTCGGAGGGGGTAATTGGCCTCTCCCTCGGATCTTAGAAACAGTACATCCGATCAACACCAAATTTGGTGTGGAGATACTTTGATACGTGAGGAATATCTTGGAAAACCATTTTGCAATACGAAATTGATATGCAAATCATGCTTACATTAATTAGGTTATGTATCAAATTTTATTAATTTCTCATTATGACACAAAATCTTAGAAATATTACTAACATAGGAATCAAGAGAAACGCGTATAATTGCAAATAAAACAGAGAAAATATAATTATAAATTTCCATTGAAAATTCTGCATTGGTTTATAGCCTTTATATATAGAAAATTGTTATTTTTGAACCTCTCAAAAAGTGTTAGTCTTTCATGGACTTTTTTTAAATTGTTATACTTTGTAACCTTTGACCCTATCTGCATAACTTATCGTCAAAAGATGCAAACCAGTTAAAGAAAAAAGTCATGGAAGGATAGTTTATATAAAAAACGGTCTTTGAGTTATATTTAACAATATCGAAGGGGATCAAATCAGCCCCTCCTCATGTAAGATAGAGGATAATGTTTTGTGTTGAATATAAAAGATCCGACATATTTGTAGAACATAATCTACGTTTTTTTGAAAAATTTAGAAATCTATTAAACTCTTATCCAATTAATAAGTCACTTAATCATACTAATTGTCAAAAAGTGTTAATTTTAATGAACATAGTATAAGGCGAATGAAATGCGCCTAGATATATTCATTTAGACTTACTTTAACTCATAATTCAAGAATTAGAACTGTAAAAATAAGTGCGCATCAGGCCTGGAAACGGGTCAAATTTTTTGGAGCCGATCCGATCCGTTTTCCAAAATTTGATTCGATTGCCCCAAAACAAATAAAATTATGCGTTTTCAGACATAACTAGGTAGCCCGTTACATGTAACATACCATTCAATCATTCAATGTCGCCTTAAGACCTATACATGTAACCAGTAATTAATCTCAATGTTATTGATCAATCCGACAAGACCTGATTTAAAGAAAAAACTTGCCAAAACCGACCCGCACCCGACAAAAAATTGGAGTTTCCACCCCTGGTGTGCGTATTGCAGTACTTAATGAAACATTATTAAAATAATAGAAATAACACAGCTAGGTGTAATAGATTTGCTGATTTAAACAAATTCACTTTCGATTTCAATATTAAAAAGTTATGGGTTGAAATTGTACTTAAAATGTCGAAAACTATTAAGTATAACATTATATCAGAAAAGTGAATTTCAATGTATTGTATTTTATAATTTTTATAAATAAATTTGTATTATTTACACATAATTATATACTTGATCAAAATAATGTTATAGATTTTTATTGATAAACAATTTTGTTTTCTGTTTAGAACAATTACCTACAGTAATACACACAAAAATTGTTTTAATAAACAATTACATACAAGATCTTGAGGCTTAAACTCAAGATTTTACTTTCATTAGATAAAGAAATTATATATTTGAGAAATCCAGATTTGCATAATGCTTTAACCAAATTATTAAAAATCAATGTTGATTGGTAAAAAATTAATGAAAATATAAATGGATTTTAACCGCTAGATGGCATAAAATTTGACTAATTACAATATATAGGTGCACTGAATCCGTAGAATAAATTAACAGAGCGTATAATACAAAAGTGAAATAATTGAATGCACAAATAAAAGCATACATAGGGCAGTAGAGGTTCACTTGAAGCTACAGCACACATCTGCATGAGAAAATTCAAGATAACTTTCACGTTGGACTGATTCACAGAGCAAAGTGTGATCCAGACATTCTCGATGCCACGACTATGTGTGAACGAATGCTAAACAATTGACACTTATGAAACATCCAACAATCAAAACTTCAAATGGTGGTTGAAAAAGCCTACAATTTAAAATCCAAACAAATTGAGGAAATAGATATCCAACCGGCTTATATTCTTTCATTATTTTGAATATTATAGTCCAATGATACGAAATTTTGTCAACAACTAAGTTTTAAATGCATTCAAAAGAGATTTTGCTTATTTATGGATCGAAGGAAATTCGTACAATCGGATTTTTAAATCACAATTTAATGAAAACTAAGTTGCGACTACTAAAAGTAAAATTAATCTCGTGACGTCCACTTAATGTTTAACTATTATCACATATTAATGTTGCGTGTATTTTAAATACAGTAGAAAATTAATGTGAATTCAATTCTAGATTAATTTCAACTCAATTTTTAATAAGGTCATAAGAATGGCACCTTGATAGTGATATAAAACAGATTGTTAAGAACACAGTCAGTTGCAGGTATTGAATCCTTGTTGTAGGATATGCCATCTTCTATGGATAAGCGGATGATGCTCTCATCCATTAGCTCTATGTTTGCCAGCCACGGTAAAAGATATATCAGCAGAGTTTGCTGCGCACTGAAATGTGCCGTTTCGAATCTTTGCGTTACTTCTAAATTAATTAATCTAAAATCATGCAACTTTTTGAAGGGATAACATAAAGTATTATCAGTAACGAAAACCTAAAAGAAATGAATATAATGAATTACCGGAGAACATTGCCAAGGTGAGATAAGAATGGGATTTGGCTAATTCTGCGGAAAGTGCCTGCTGGGTCTTATTATAAGTTGGTTGCAGAGGAATGTAGGTGTTATGGGTGGTGATACTGGTTGATGAGGTGTTTATGGATTCGCTATTTGTGATTTGCTTGTCAATTACTTGAAGAAGGCAGAGCGCAGTTTCTTTCACTTGAAAGGATGGACTCGCGGTGTTGAATAGAATGAGGTTGAGAAGAGATATTGAACTCACCGGCAGATTCCTAATTATTTCAAAGATAATCGTCGATTTTCACATTAGCGAATATAAAACTATAATTTTAAAAACAATAACCTTTTGCTAAAACAAAAATCTATTAACTGTTTCGAACGCTCGAATAGCCCAAAAAGTAATGGAAAAGTTTACCGATCATGTAAAATGGCAGCCAGTGCCAGAAAACATCCGTTACATGCTGAAGTAACAGTGGAAGTGTAGCAAGCATCTATTGTCCAACAGACGAGATCATGGATATCCATATTGCTCTCGTTTTCCAGGGTGGAAGAGTTATTAACCAAAAGTAGTCTCAGCGTCTCGCAACCGATTTCGTAAACAGCAGGACATGCGGAAGTCAGCATTGCTTCTAACCATGCATAAATGTTGCTTTCAGCAGTTAAAAGATGTTTCGGTGTACGACCACAACAGATAACTGAACACATCGCCTAATTTATGAACAATTAAAGAAAATTAGTTGCACAAGAGGATAAACTAGAAAAAAATTAAACTATGACAAGTGCACCATTATAACAAAGTTAAAATTTAATTATTGCTGTAAAGCAATTGGGGTAACAAAATCTTTTCAAAGAAAGGGTGCTTGTACACTAAACCAATATCTCTTTGTTGACATGTCACTGGGAAAACGACTCCTAAAGTAGTCAAAAGAAAATATGATTGATTTTTTCAAGTTTACGGAATCATTTGAAAAAGGAGGCACAGGGTTGTCGCAGAGGGAAATTAGAAGAAAAAGTTATACAGTTTGACTTAAAGGAAGATTTCAATGCGGATCAACTCAAAACTAAGATTGTGTAATAATTGGTTGATTGCAGCATATTTGATAACTGGAGCTGATTCAACTAGTTTTACCATCCATAGATTTCAATGTTCTAAGATTCCAATATTTTGTTGCATTAGAATGAAATGGGATCAACTCACAACTAAGGTTGTGTAATAATTGGTTGATTGCAGCATATTTGATAACTGGAGCTGATTCAACTAGTTTTACCATCCATAGATTTCAATGTTCTAAGATTCCAATATTTTGTTGCATTAGAATGAAATGGGTTATCTAGTTCACTCTAACTTTTGTCAAATATAAACTTCAAATCTGCACGAAATCAAGATTTTTTAAAAAATGCAGATAGGGTCAAAGGTTACAAAATTATAGCGAATTTAAAAAAATTCCATGAAAAAAATGATATTTTTTAAGCGTTTTAAAAATAATAATTTAGTATGTAAAGGCTATAAATTGAAACCAATCCAAAATTTTCAGCGCAAACATAAAATTAACTGTTTTCTATGTAAACTAGGTTTAAGCACATGCTAGGAACAGTTCAGAATGAATGTGTGGGCATCACATTTATAGGCAGAGATGGACGCGTGTGCGGGTTGCGGTTTTACCCACAAAAGCGCGGGTGCGGTTCAGTGCTGGTGCTGAATTGCGAATGCCACGCGGGTTGACATTTTGATTTCGTGACATGTGTAATACTAAGCTAATACATTATTAATTATACTATGAAATCTATATAATATAACATGTTTGACATCATTCACTCAATCAAACAAAATTAATAGAGAGTCAATTCGGTGATTGACATTTTTGGCTTAATTACTTTAAATGACACCGCCTCGTTAGAAAATAGCGAGTGCGTGGTGGGTGCGGGTGAATTTTTCTAACAGATATTCGGGTGCGGTGCTGGCCCACTCACTGCGAGTGTGGTTCATTCCGGTTATAAAAAATTGCACCCGCTTCCGTCTATGATTATAGGTTAAATCGTTTGAAATTTTTTATAATGAAACAAGTTAGTGGTGAGCAAAAATTTATTCAAATTTATAATTAAATGTTTTCTATGTTTTATGTGCATTATATGCTTTTTCTTGATTCACACTTAGACACTTTTCTAACACTTTGGGTCAATAATGAGAAATTAAGAAAATTTGATACATAACCTAATTAATATGCGCATAATTTGCAAATAAATTATCGCATTGCAAAATGGTTATGCCAAAATATTCCAGACATCTCAAAGTATCTCATCTACACCAAATTTGGAGGTGACCGGATGTACTGCTTCCAAGATCTTAGGGGGCATATCGGCCCCCTCAGGAATGACTGCTACAAAAAAGCCTAGGTAAAATAGGGTAAATTTAGCAAAAATAATCAAGCAAAAATAGCATTTATAGATGTACATACTGTACACATTTATCGATGTCTATCAAATTAATTAATGTGTATATGTGGAATTGTCTTCTGATGCATGGCAGAATAATAATGCTGTAATCTGCTTTTTTATGTTTTCCCATAATTTTATAACATATATTTTCGTAAAATAAAGTAGTATTTGTTTTATTTATCTATGTTACTTAATGCAAGTATTAAGTTGGTCGCCTCCTCACAATTACATGAATGTCAAGTAGAAGATCAATTACTTACACCCATTTTCAAGGAAATTTAGACAAATACGAAAAATATTCATGTTACTGGTCATCATGATAAACATATTCATTTATGTGCATGTTACTTAAATTTGATTCTCCACATTCATCGCAGGTTGTCACTTCTGCTTTCGTATCCTAAGCTATGCTGTCTCCATCCTTGCAGAGGCTGTTGAGGAAGGTCATTTGGGCTTTAGCTCTTCAAAAAATATTACCTGTCTAAGCAATGACTTCTTCAGTGACTATCAGAAAAGTACATATATGTTTACAACCTCACTGTGTATTTCAAGAGACATTCAAACACTGACAAATTATACAGAGGAATGGCAAAAATGATCACACAGTGAAACGATATCTGCATCACGACGTTTGCCTTAGTTTTTCTTGGGTTGCAGTCTTGGAAGCATAATTATTTTCGCAAAATACTTACAATCTCCTGATATTGATTATATAATATAATCTTTCTAGTCAGCTCCATACAAGATCATATTAAAGTATTGATTCTGTGATTCAGCTTCTTTATCAAATGTAGCCTTTTCCCTCCAAATACTTTGTTGTTTTTCCTATATTGGTCACAATAGGGGAGTGAGTAAATGGTTAAGAAATATTATGACAAAATAAGGAAAGTTTTCCATGACAATTTCCTTCATCTCCCTTGGAATTTTTGTCAAGATTATGCGGAAGACGTCAGTTGATAGACATTAGGAAATTTATAAGTACACCTGTTAATCAACATTTTGTTTCCTATGAAACGTCTATCGTTTTAAGCATCTACTTCTTCAGTTAGACGTCTAAAGTTTTTTTCCCATATTTTCATAATAAATTGTTTTTTATCTTTTTTATTACGCAGTTACTAGAATGATTTAATTTTCAGAGGAACATGCATGCAAGTTCCTGTAGACCCAATTGTCTTTTTTTCTAAATTCCGCCTCCTAATGCCATCTAAGATCCGCCCCGGACAAAGCTTTACGGCAGTTGGGCATGCATCGACCTCTGACATTTTTTAGAATTAAGCCAAAATGCAGTAACTAGGGAAAATAATTTCTATATTATCAATATAGCGCCCTCATTAGAAAGATAAGGAGAAAGGGCATTTTTAATTTCAATAAAGAACTTTTGAAATCTTATGAAAGCGTTTATAGGGAACACACTGATAAAATCATAACTACTAATAAACAAAATGTTGGTTAGGCAGTTAAAGCTCTACATATCAGCACACTAAAAATATTACCCTTAACGAACTCATCTCTAGAATATTATAGTCAGTTTGATCTCGGTTGTATCCTTCTTTCGAAAAGCTCGTTGCAATTGCACCCAATGGTGCACACCATGAAGCGAACATGTTAAAAAGACCGGCCTGAAAATCTTTCCACAGGCAACTGCGATTACACACTAAATAAAGGAGATTTTCTACGATTTTTAAAAAAAGAAAAATTTACACGCCGTAGAACGAATGATTTGATGAACGACGTTTGCGAAGCTTATCTTGATGTCGCGAACAAGAGGATCTTTATCAGATTCTGTTTCCAGACACAATTTCATAACGTCAAAATATTCGCCCAGATTTGGACCAATAAATTCTTTGTCATTCGGATCGTTGAACAAACTAAAATCCAGAATTCGAAAGATTTACAAAACAAGAGTGTTACCTGTCGGAGAAAACTCCTCTTTCTGCAATTCGTTCAAATATCCTTACGTAGATGAGACGATTATCATTGCGCTTCTTCTTGCGTTTATTATTCTCTTGCTTCTTTTCACAAGCTTCTTTAATAAAAACGCTGAGCTCGCTCCATAAATCTCTAAATTGAATGTTTGAAAAATCAAGGAAGTTTCTAGTTTTTGAGTCCAAGACTTTGAAATGTCTTAGTGAAAGCGGCAACAAAGTTTCATAAATATATTACCATTTATTAAAATTGCCGAAATAATTCTGCATTTCGTACTCAAAGATTTACCCAAAAAGATATCGAATTCGAAGCAAACTTACTTTAATCCGTTGGCGTTAGTGTGTCCTAATCCAATAGCCACTGTATCCCTGATGTCGGTGTTCTCACCACGAAGTAATGGAATTAAAAGTTTAAAAAGCTCAGACGTTGCAGTAGATAATGATAGCGATGAAGTTTCAATGAAGTTTGAGCTAAAGTAGGAAATAAAAACAATACAGCGTATGTCTAGCCCCAATAACAAAACATTTTGCTCTGGTAATGGAACATAACAATATGGACAAATGCAGATCAATTTATACAATTTCAAAAAGACTACTAGATGGTGCTACGAAATCTGACTAAAAGTACATCAGTGGGATAAAGGTAACTCTAATATATTCCTTAACTTTCATCGTCACATATGTTACAAGTTTAGTACAGACTAGATAAACGAGGGCTTACTTGAATATATCCGATGATCCCGGACGATTTTGTGACTTGTTGTTGCGTTGCGTAATGGCGCAGCAAGCAAAGACAAGATAATTTCTCCATTGCCGCAAATAAACATCGTTCACTACTGCAACTGTTTTGGTGGTAGTAAGTAAAGATTTACGAACAGATTCCTGTGGATTGCTAAAAAAACCTGTAAGTTACGTGACAATAAAAGGCATGTTCTTTGTCTAACGTAGACAGAAATTTTCAATTTGAAAATGATAACTTCGTTTTTTACATATACACAAACTGAAACTAAACTTCACAAGTAAACAAAAGAACAAGCCAAAATATATTGTAGAAATTATACAAAATTTTCGTGATTGTTTTTGATTAAATAGTAAAATAATTTTAACATTTATATATATATATATATATATATATATATATTATTGACAACTCACATTACAACAAACGTTAATACAAAACTACCTGTCGAGACAACTATGACGATTTCTACTGAATTAGAAATACTAAAATTAACATGGAATAAACAGTAGGGGGCCCAATTTCCTCAAACGTACATAAAAGAAACTTAAGGTGGAAACACAACCAACATTTCTTCTCCTCAAAACTTTTTTTTGATGTAAAAATAGAAAAATCCATCCAGAATTTCAATCTGAAAACAGAAATTAAAATTATTTATTGATTCTTGATATATTTGAATAAGAGTTTCTTGCACAATTTTTCCGAAATCTAACCTTTCACCAACCAATAGTTTTCCACCCTTTGGGTTATAAATATCTTAGTTTTTCAATATCTTAAAACTGTGCAGCACTAAAAGAGCACAAAGTATATCTTTGCCTTAAAAAATTTACTTCAGTGGGTGCAATCTTCATATATTTGTGAAATCGGAAGACATTGTAAAATATATTGATGAAAGATGGGGATAACAATTTAAAGCTAAATGAAAATAACCAAAAGTATATTTCATAGAAATTGTTTTACAAATGGAAGTAGGACAGATACTCCACAAGTGCTGTCAGGTTTCGAGCAGCCATGCGAAAGCGAAAGTACTAAGAGCTGATAAGTCACGAGAATTTGATGATGTTCAAACATCTGTTCAATTTATGAATGTTTCACAGACTAAAATCAAATAACTAATAACAGAGACTCGGAAACAAAAATACCAGCTATCTGATTGTCAATCTAGAAATAATATCGCAAATATCAAGGCACTTTCATGGTCCGAGTTTAAAAATGACGAGCTCGATTTATATGAAAATATAAGTAAAATGCAGGATTTGTTACTCATTATATGTAGATTGTAAATGTGGCTATAAAAAGAATTTTACACATCACGATCTATTGGTCAAGATTCACAACTGATAAAACTGTCAACTCCATTTTCAAAACAACGTCAACAGTAATGAATGAAACTGGTGAAAAACCTACAAGAGCCGGAAGAGTTACAGGTTGTGAGGTCATGCGGAGGCACTGTAAAAGCTAAATGAAGATGCGATGGAAATTTCTTAAGACACAAGAATGTTTAACCACAGTTTTCAAACACGAGGACAATGATATACTTCTGCGCGGAGATGCTACTGCATATGATGTTGTACTAGCTGCTTATCCTGGTATTAATGTTACCAAGAAACCAGACAATATAAAGCATATAAAAAAACAAGTAAGGCTTCACTACTTCAAAAGAAAATAATTTAAATGATCACGTTCTACTGCTGAGGACGCTTAGTGTCAGTTTGAGAAATTCTAGGTGCTATCTACATAAAAAAAGGTCCTGGCTTTCCATTCCACCACCAAAATGAAGTGTTTTAAAGCATAATTTGGGAGCGGTACCGAAATCGAAATACGTCTCGTTAAATCTGATGAAATCTGGAAGATATGATGAAATGGTACATTTCAATATTAGTAAAGATCGTTCTTGATTAATAGTTGAAAACTCAGAGGAAGAAGTTAAGTTCATTTTATAATCAGAAATATCTTCAATTTTTTGCATATGAAATTCGCTTAGTTAATAAATTAGTGAGAGAATCAAATGTTACATTTTGACGTGTCGTATCACCTTGAAAGATATCACTCATCAATTCCAGTCAGAATGGCTTTTTTGGACACTTTCTTATTACAAATTATATCATTGATCTGTTAAAGAATTTGCAGGGATTCTTAAAACAATTTTTAACGTTGATTTTTCAATAAAACATAGATCTCCAATTCAAACACGTTTTTAACAAAATAGATTAATCTAAGACTATCTACGATGATTTATTGTTGACAAAACCTTCTCATTTAAATCAAGCTATTGCAATTTGTTGTAGAGCATATACTGAAATTGGTAAACAGTACTCATTTTAGTGATTCTACAACGCACATTTGAACAAATGAATTCACTCTTCCTCCGTATAGTGGGGTGCAATTAAAATGGTTCAAATTTCTTGAGATGAGGGGCGATTCCTATCTGCTACATAACAATACAATGTGCTAACCTCAATTGCAAGATATTGTACTAAGCCGAATATATATATATATATATATATAAAAAGATATATGTGTGTGCGTGTGTGTAAGGGCACGACAAAACATGACACTTGAATTATTATGCAGTTTTGAGAAAATTCAATCTTAACTCTAATTAACCATAACTTTCTGACCATTTGTAATATTGAAATTCCACATGGACCATTTATTTGAAAGAGCATTATTTAGAGAACAGATCAGTATAGAATTTGAGTGTTTTTGAATTAGATTGTGAAGATAGACAGTCCTGTTTAGCGCCTATATCATGGCCATAGAAGATACTGATACTTTCTTTGGTGGAGAAAGAGCTGATTTACTCAGAGAAGAGTTATAAGAAATGGATTCTGAAATTCTTATTCCACCTTCTACTCGTGTTAAGGCATCTGGATACATTTCGGACTCTTCTAACAGTAATGAATCAGAGTCAGATGAACCTATCAGTACTGTGGGTGCTACTAATACTATGGACAAAAGATCGGTTGATCTAGAGGAAGAAAAGATTGTATCTAACTTCAAGACAGCTACCTGCGGAGGTCCATGTAGTGATTGTTTACTGCTACTTACCTTACTGACTACAGAAATAAGTGTTCAGAGATGACTAAGACTGAACTGCACCTTGTTATTCTTTCAACC
>CABFPE010000065.1:606762-617201 GCA_900660155.1 Hofstenia miamia | reverse complement strand
CTTCATGGCTTTTATTGCTGTACAATTTGAGAAATTGGCAAATACAGTTGAGCAATTTTAGGCCTCAATTTCACTCATGGAAGCATTTGATATGCTATGTTGAAAATTTTCGAGAGATCTTTGAATATATATATATATATGTAAGGCAACAACAATAAATTTATGATTTGAGGTGCAATAGCATCAGCTGGACGATGCGGTGTACATTTTCTTCCAAACGAAAATACTGTAAAAGCAGTTAATTATCTACGTATAATCCAGGAAAAAGTGCCCTTGTTTTTAAACATTCGAAATGTGTCAATATTCCAGAAAGACAATGCTCCTGGAAAATTGTCGCCCAATGGCTTGCAGGACAACAACAACATTTCACTGTGCTGGAGGGATGGGCGGAAAGCTCTCCCGATTAATCCCCTATAGAGAACTGCTGGAATTATATGAAGGACATTATAAACGAGCATCAATGTGGATCATTGGACGAGCTCATTGAGACTGTCAAGCGAGTATGGACCATGAACATCACCCCTGCATAGTGCAAAAAGTTGATAGATTCAATAACAAACCGTTTGGCATTGTGCCTCGCCAACAATGGTGGAGCTATTAAATATTGATATTAATTATCTATTGTGAGTGATTTATAGACATTTTGCATACTAAACACATGTACATTACATTATATTTGCATTGAAATGTTTAATAAATATGTATGTATCTATTTCTTTTCTGAAGGATTGCCATAGTTTTGAGCGGTACTTTATATAATTAATTCAAATTAATACAAAAACGTTTCGACTATATTATAGTCATCGTCAGTTAACAATTTACATTGTTTATTCATGATGTTTTCTTTGTTATGTTGTTTAATTAATAGAGCCTCACAGATCTTAGTGCGTGGTGTTTTCATGGTATTTCAAAATTTTCTTTCTTTAATTCATGATAGTGATTGAATATTTCTGTTTCAAGGTGTCCGTTGAGATGTTCTTTTATGGCAATACCAAAATGTCGGTTAGTTTCACCAATGATTTTGTATTAATGTCAATTAATTATATGAATCACATTAAATTAACGTTTGAATATATATATATATATATATATATATATATATATATATACANTACATATATATATATATATATATATATATATATTTAATTTCGAATACATTTTGAAAATTGAAATGAGACGAGAAATATTTAATTATGGCAAATTTGGTTGAGGGCAAGAGCCTACAGTAATAAAGTGCTTCTAACTATTAGATCAGCAAATGCAAAGGACTCTCTATCTTGATCCTATTATTTAAATTGATAAAACAATGTTAGCTGTTGGGTGAATATGTCAAACTTAGTGGTAGCTAATAAAAGGGATCTTTAGCTATGTATAGTTCTTGTTATTGTGTATAGTAATTAATGATTGAAAAAAATCTTCTAGGAATCTTGCTGGCATGAGTAAAATATTTAAGGGATCGCGTAGTGGGTGATCTAAGTATGGGAACTTATGAAGCTCTTACGGGAATCAGAAATGCCTACTTGAACAGCCCAACTGAACTGGCGGTAACTTAAAACTCAGTAGTGATTTACACTTTAACTACCTAAGAAGCTATTCATCTTGAAATATCATTGTACTATATTTTGTTTTGAGTTCTATGTATGCTTTTTGCAGGCGTCAAATCAATATATTTATTAAATCACTTACAAAATTGCAAATGAACACACAATATTTTAAATTATAAGTTTTAATTAGATTTGAAGACTTGGTATGCCATTTTCATAAAACCCTAAATTTCTCTTACGAAAAAATGGTAGGAATCGTAGAAATTTCGTTAAAATACTTTCATGTAAAACAATTAACAAATTCCGTTTAATTTTAATGAACATGAAATTTACAACGAAAAAAATAAAATAAAACTGAAAACCTTGATTTTTAATTAAACGATAGCATAAACTAATTTTATTAGACACATTGCATGCAAACTGTAATAATAATAATAATAATGAAAGATTTATACCAATATTGGGTTTTACAGAGAGAAAAAAAATAAAGTACTTACAAAATTAAGAGGACAGAGTGCAGACGTGACAATTTCAGAAAGGAAACAGGGAGCATTTGAGAAGATACCATACTTTGACAACGAATTAAGGCAGAAAATGGATAGTGCAGATTTGAATTTTTTGTGGGAGGACCAAAGGTCTAGATTAGGGTTTGTTATGATAATTTTACCAAGAAGTATGATAGGGTAGAAAAAATTATTAGACCAAATTGTTTTGCGAATTCTGGGAACAAAAAATTTGACAGTTAAAGAGCGAGAGTTTGATATTTCAGAGAAGAAAGATAGAAAGTCGTAGATTTCAAAGTCATAGTATCCTAAAAGAAGTTTGTCAAGAATTAATAGATCAAGATATTTAAGATAAATAGATAGGAAAGAGCTTAGATAGTTAAAGTGAGAGATATGGTTGATTTGAGCGAAAATCACACGAAGAGCACGGTAAATAATATCTTTGCTGCCAAAGAAACATTTACCTGCCAACATTGAGATCCATATAACAGAGAAGATAAACAGTACGAATTAAAACTAATGAACTTAGTGTGAGAAGATGTAGAATTGGCACATTTGTTGTAAGGAAGAAATTTTTTGATGAGAATTTTATAATTTTAAAAAGAATCTGTGGAGTCCAGGTTAATGATTTGGAAATAATGATACCGATATCTTTAACTTCAGTTTTATAGAAATAATGAAATTTTCTATTGCCAGTGAAGAGGGTAGAGGTAAACGAGAGGAGGTAATAAGAAGCCCTTCAGATTTTGATAGATTATTTGATTGTGACCAATCTGAAGCATATTCACAAAAATATTAAAGAAAATTGAGAAAAGTAGAGAAAATTCTAGTATCATCAACATATAGCATACAATTTGTTTGAAGAGATTGAGAAGGTATAAAATCATTTATAAGAATGAGGAAAAGTAAAGGACCTAAAATAGATCCTTGTGGAACTCTTGAAGTTACAGGCAGCTCTGATGAAAGAACTGGATTGATACGAACAAATTGAGTTGAGCAAGAGAGATAACTAGCAATTAGTGATAAAAAAAGAAGAGTCAAATCCAAAATCAGATAATTTAGATAATAATGTAGAGTAATAAACCTTATCAAATGCTATTTTAAAATCGAGATAGATAGTATAATGGGGTAGACTTCGATCATAGTGATAAAATGCTGAATCAAGAAATTTAAGCAAAGATGAAGTTATTGACTTACGATGAAGGAATCCAAAATGATGCGGGGAAATTAGACGACGAATGACAGGATAAATAGCTCTGAAAACTGTTCTTTGGGATATTAGTGAAAAATGTGCGAGAAGGGATATAGGTCTATAAGAAGAGCAATGTCGCGTAGAAAAATTCTTACCTGATTTGTAGATTGGTACAACTATAGCTATTTTCCATTCTAAGTAATTATAATAGATGGAATAAGCAGAGTAGAGCATCAGCAATTGAGGAAGAGTTGAATGAGATCTAATGGGTGATAAAAGTTTGTAAATAGAAGAAGGTGTAAACAATGAAATTATTATTTCAGTTAGATTGTAAGAACATGTATCATTATTACTAGAAATATCATAATGAGAGGCAGAGGAGAATACAGAAATTTAATATTCTTTAAAAAGTTTAGCAATGGATGTAGGTGTAGAAGCTAGATTTACATTCTAAGGTTGTTAGAGTTAGATAAACTTTTAATGAAAGCATACGCGGAGTTAATAGAAGATTTATCGCTGAAGTTCCTTAGATAGCAGATCTTGTCTATTTCAATAGAATTAGAAAGTGCTAAATGTGCATCAGACGTTTTAGCAAGAAGAAATGATTGGCCAATGGGATGAATACTTAGACTTCTTAGAAATCTAAGTTTATTAGCAAGATTAACAGAATTAGAAGAATAAAAGAATGGAAGAGATTGTCTTCTTTTGCGATTACGCGGAATAAACAACAAACAGGCATGTGAAATTTCACAATGAAGATTAGAGATAAAGACATTAGGTTGATAAGTTTCTAAAGGATCAATTATAAGTGAACGTCGAAGATATGTATTTAATGAAGTATAATTGGCGTTAGAATAGGAATAAGTTGAAATTAAAGGCCTATGAAAAGTCGAATTAAGAGGTGTAGTGGCAGTAAAAAAGAAAAGATCACAAGAGAAGAGCGCGGAGTTCAGTATATTTATGGAAATGTTAGATGCATTAGAAAAAAATAAGTCAAGCACAATGCCAGATGACTTAGCTGGAGAGGAATCAATTGAGAGAGATTATTATCGTAAAAATAGTTCATAAGCTCAAGTTCATAGTGATCAGCTGAGAAAGAAGCAGACCAGTCAGCATGGGGTAAGTTGAAATCACCAGTAATAAAAATATTAGGTTCGAGAAAGCCCTTCAAAGAGTCAAAATTCTTAGTTATTTAAAATTTTTGAATTCGTTGAGAAAAGAGAAGACAGTTTGATGCGGTATTGACTAGTTGAGGGGGATTATATAGACAGATTACTAAAAAACTAAAAGAAGAATAAAATGAAACAGTTGAACAGAAGTTGGAGGAAATGTGAGATGTAAAAGAGTTAAGATAACTTAATGAATTGACAGCAACAAACGTACCTCCGTGGCAGTTGATAGATCTATCTGTGCATACAACTACAGTAAAAGACCAGAGAAAAATAGAAGAGTCAGGAATAGAATCATCCAGCCAGGGTTCAGTTAGACAAATTGGTGGATTAACGATGGCAGAGAGAAATTGAGAAAATCCATTGGCGGGTGAGACTGTGTATCCTACAACTATTGTGAACTACGGAAAGTGAGTACTTTCAGCAAATAATTCGAAACCCGTTCCTTCGCAGTAGATAATTTTCCAATTCAACCCACTTTCTATTCAACATTGAACACCAGCATTGGTGTCCGCCTGATAAATCTTCAAAACATGAATATCTACGAGATTGGTTTGAATTACTACAGTAAATAAAAACTGATATCAACAACGTTTAAAACTGTTTAAAAGGAGTTCATTTAAAGGATGGACACTGTTTTTTTATCACAACTTTACACAGAAAACATGTAAAGAATGTCCATATATGTAAGATGTAGGTTTGGAACTGTAAGACATTAAAAATATCAGCGCTTTGGCGACATAGGAATTTATTGTCTATAACATATCTATTTTTTCCACTATTATGAGTGATGCGACTATCGAAGATTGACTAAAGCTGTCGAGATTCTTTTAGTTTGCAACATATCTCTGTCCTAAACATACCATGATACAAAATTTGTGCAAGTTAAGACGGCGCAATCCTGATTTTTTGAGACGTTGCAAAGCAATAAATGACCAAATTCCGCATTTTTCTCTTACCAAGACAAAAAAAATCTTGTTTTTCAAAAAAATTAAGTTTGTACTTACATAGTGGCATACATTACAACTAGTATCTTTGTGCAAAAATTTAACTTTCATTTAGGTGTGTTTCCACCTTAACATCGAAATAAATCAAAAAAGTAGTTTTTCCATAGAAATTATGGGACGTTTGATCTCGTGACATAAGTGTAAGACTACGGAAAGTTTGAGATTCAATGCCTCACTACATTTTGCCAAAGTAGACATATGTCAAGTATTACTTGCAATGAAAATACAATATATGATTTATAAAATACCTTTGATCGAAATATGGTAGGATATTGTGAATACGGGTGGTGACGCAGTTCCAAGCGTGATCTACGGCAACTGAGCACTTGGAAAGAAGACAATTTTGCTGTAAAAAGCCAGCAATGCAACCAGCCCATGCATCGGGCGAGGAGGTGTTATACGTTTCTTTGTTAGAACTTGTTTGCTGATCCAATTGGATGGTGTCGTATGATACAGCCCACAGTGGACTGGTCCTTTCCAATAGCCATGCAAGATCCAATCGCGCCATTGGATTCAAAATGTGCTAAAATGAACATAGAAATATTACTAAATTAATGAATTGATGGAAACACGTACCTTTTCATTAACGAGCGCTTTTTCAGGAAGGTTGTCAACAATAGAAGTAACAGCTGAGTCCATTACGTCCCAAACACAACTTTCAGGCTAAACGAAGTCTCGAACTTTGAAATTATTGGAATTCATAAATAAAACTTGAAAGTATTTTGCTAAATACTCAATCTACCAGTAACATTAGTAAAAATTTTCATTCATGAACTTAAGACAATCAAGGAGCTCCTTGATACAATGTAACCGACTACTTTGGAAAACTTGAAAGTATTTTGCTAAATACTCAATCTGCCAGTAACATTAGTAAAAATTTTCATTCATGAACTTAAGACAATCAAGGAGCGCCTTGATACAATGTAACCGACTACTTTGGAAAACAATAAAAAATCGAAAATAGCTATAAATACAATTAAGTACAATTAAGTACAATTAAGGACAATTAAGTACAATGAAGTACAATTAAGTACAATGAAGTACAATTAAGCGAGGAAAATTCCGAAGTTTAGAAACATAAGGGTCAAACAAAAGCGTATGATATTTTCAAGCAAAAAATAATACGTTTAACTAAAAAATATTCAAACTCTTAAAATTTTGATTGGTGAAGTGGTAGGAGCGAAATCCATTTATACCTTGTAAATGTTAAGTGCAATTCTTAGTGCGCGGACTTCTTTTAAGCAGGCAACGGAAAGCTTGCGTGTATGCGGTCTGAGCGAACAGAAAGATGTGAGAAGAAATCCCTCGATTGATTGAAGACTCGCCAAACAACTAGCCATATCACTTAAATCGGGGGTTAAATCAGATGTCGACTAAAATTGTAATCTGAAAAATGTGTAATGTAAAAATAAGAGGACTAAAGTTTTACCGACGGTTATATACTACTATCAAAAATCGAATGTTAACCTTGCCGGATGCGACCAGAATAAGAAAATAATATTTTTACCTCATTTGACTGATCTTTGGAAGTGACACAGTCCTTCCATCTTGAAATAAGTTGCATGCAAATTCGAAGCGAAGCATCTATTAAAGTAGGTTGTACATCTGGGACTTCTTTTACAACAAATTGCATAAATCCTAAATAACAAAGTATTGAAGATGCCAATCTCACTATTTGAAACAGACTTGTTAACGAGCCGAAATTTCTAAGCTCGCCCCGGCTCGCCACATAAAATCTTTCAATAAGGCTGGTTTCATTTTTTTTAAAAAATATTGCGCTCTCTGAGTTTTTTACATAGCTCTTCTTATTATTGAATAAACATTTCTAAAATATGATTATAAAGAAGACCTATCGAATGAAAAATTTAGAAAAAATCTGCATAATCAAATTAATGAGCAGTACTATAAATGTGCTTTGCATATAAAAGGCTCGTTTTGGGCTCATTGTATATCCAATACTCTGCTCAAGCTCGGCTCGGCTCGTTAGAAGTAGTTAGGAACTTACTGTAAAATACGTCTGGTCGCCACTCAGGAAACTCAGCAATGATCCCACTAAGCGCGACAACAGCAAATCCTTTCAACTCTTCATCCACGTGAAGAGTCAAACGTGAAAGTAAATCGAGAAGTTCAATTCGACTGGAGTCTTCAGGAATTATTCGAGGTACAGCAGCAACGCATGTCTTGAAAAGGTCCAACTTTGGCTTTCTTTCAGCCCTAAAATTGATCAAAGAATAACAAACACCTTGTTAAAAATTTCGAAATTGCATTTGCTAAAGTTTATAACAGTCGCTATGTAAAAAAACAGATTGAGATACAATATAATAAAGTCAAATAGAAATTAACAGTAAAAAATGCCGTTAAAATGTTAACAAAAAATATTTCATTTCCGACTAATTCATACGTAATAAGTTCGACAAGATCCTTTTCTTTACAGGCAGGTGTAATCGCTAGCAAAGTCCTTCCAACAGTGATATCCAAGCCCCTCAAGATGGAGTCAAAGGCTTTTCTTATTTGTGGATAGTAATTTCCAATATCTAAACCAAATAGTAAATGCCCAAGTTCCAAATAAATTCTGACAGAGAACGTTCAGCAATCACATGTAAAAACTTTAGGTTTTTTAAGTAAATATATGTTCATCAATGACGCTTACAAATTCGGAGAGGTATCCAAAATTCGTAAAAGAACATGCACATATTTGTTACGTTTATAAATTATTCAAAGTAAAGAAAAAATTCGATTTAAAATGGATTTGAAAAAATACCCAATTGCTCTGCCATGTCTTGTGTGAGGTGTGTGCTGAGGAACGTCTTCTTGACACGGGAAATGTTACCAGAGGGCAGATTGACGGACCCCATCGGCATTGGAGGTGGAGGCTCATCTCGTTGGAGACTATCGGCGATGACAAGAAATGCACGCAGGCCAACATTCATTCGCTGAACACAAAGTCAATAAAATGCAAAAAAAACATTTTTATAATAAAGTTCCTTGGATTATGTGTATGCATTTTCGATTTTTTTAAACTAATTTATACCTTGTCTTAGCAATTGAACAATGCTCTATGTGAAAATGCACTTAATATGACTTATTACATATCAGGTTATATTCAAAAGAAATTGGTTTGCAATAAATGCAAAGATGAAACTGTATGCCATAAAATGGCTCTTTTTGATGAATTGAACCGAGCTCTTCAAACGAGTAGATGACCTAGCTAAGATGACTGCACATGATTTAAAAGCTCTTCTCTTTACCTGCCCACATGATGATTTGAAATTCTCCTGCAATTGTTGCAGGACTGTCATTCATTCATTCACAAATATTATTATGAAAAACACAGAACAGCTTTTAAAGGATAACGTTTCATCTTTTTGTAAAAATGATGCTAGAAAATTAAAAACGTTTTAGTTTAGTAATGAGTATATTATATTATGATTTTAAATTTATACATTAATATTCGATTAAAATTTTAACCCTTCTCTTTGCAGACAATAACTTCTTGTTTATGGCATTTGTTTTCAGTAGGCTATGCATGAACACATGATATATATATATATATATATATATATATATACATCACTTTTGTTTATTATTTTAGGCCACTGCTACACTTATAATTCCATCATGAATTTAAAACAAGATCACTTTCCAGTCATATGTTTACATCAAATATGGCCGTGGCAAGAAGTCGTGAGAAATATTGCAGCAACTCAATGAGTTCAATGTTGATTTCAAAAGGCACCAGATCTTCTGTGTTTGACGCGCCTCATTCCAGGTGACCGCACTCATCAACAAAACTGGCTAATGTTGATGAAATCCTAACTTTAACTGAGATGAATCCAAAACAGTCTCTATGAGTACTAAGCTGAATAAGAAATAATCTGACCGATTTTGCACAATGACATGGAATTGAAAAAATTGTGCTCAAACGAGAATCGCTGCACTGGTTTCGAAACCACATGATAGATTTCTGAACGAGATAGACAGTCTTTACAAGCATTGTAAATGTGTTATTTCATGTAGCGGTGACTATGTTGTTTAAATAAAACATAACGTTGTTCAGATTTTGATGTTATCATTTCACATCAAGTATTAATATTCACTCACGCTCAATTATGCAAAACATTGAAATGAAAAAAGTTAATATTTATTTGAAGAGCTGCAGTGAACACATTGCTTTCTTTCATCAGAAATCATTGGAAGTAGCTGACTGCATAGTTCTGCGGCAACAAACATATATATATATATATATATATAAACCAGTGTTGTCACATTTTTGGTATTTTGGAGTTATGCTTGTCTACATATAGTATTTGAACTGTAGATTTATGTAAAAGCTAAATAAAATGGAAAAACCAGTGATGTCTAATGAAATTTAGCCTTTGAAATATTTATATACTGTGGAAAAATGAGTGATGTCCAAACTGTTCAATGGAAAAATAGGCAATGTCCCATTAGATGAAATTTTTATTTTCAAAATTCGCTAGATTGCGTCGTAAAATATTGAATTAGTATGTAAAAATCAAAGGGAAATTTGGTATTTTTGCAAAGTAGAGAACCAGACATTTTTTGACAACTTAAAGACATGTGATGTTTTTGTGGAGGAAGAGGATGATGGGGAGGAAGAATTTTAGGTTTAAAGTGACACTGAATCTTGTTAATCTGTGTTATGTACATTATATTACATTATATGTGGCATTTTTTGTTACAAAAATTTTTCCCCATGTATTAATATATCCCTCATATCTCTTTTCAATGGAATAACAGGTGATGTCCAAATCTGATATATGAGCAGTTTACCATGCACTCACTAACCCATGCTGCATAAATTCTATAACTACCACTGCTGAGAGATCTGTAAGATGTATTAGTACATGGGGAAAAATTTTTGTTACAATTGATGGTAATTGTGGCTAGCTGTGAGGTCGCAAATCTTAAAAATTGAATTTCTCCATTTAGAATATGTGTGACATCACTGGTTTCCCCTGTGGTCTTCATATATATATATATATATATATATATATATA
>CABFPE010000065.1:583768-593929 GCA_900660155.1 Hofstenia miamia | reverse complement strand
GAACAGGACAGCATTGGAGTGTTACAGAAGAAGCAGGCCAGATGAGAGGGGTTACAGGAAGAGAATGTTGGAAGAATGGAGGAAGGCAGGAACAGGATTAGAAGTTACAGAGCAGAGGCTTGCAGGACAAGTGCGAAAGTTACAGTTGGATGAGAGTAAAGGGAAAAAGAGAGTTGAACAGGCTAAGCAAAGGGAAGATGAAGTGATAGACGTTGAGGCAGAAGTGGCGGAAGCAGCAGAACCAGTGGACGCAGAAACTGAAGCAGCAATCAAGGAAAAGATGAAGGAAGAAATAGGTGAAAGAACTAGGTTGCCAGTTCCAAGAGGAGTTAAGAAAGGCAAGCTAGCAGTAGAAACAGCAAATGTTAACAAAGTATTAGAAAGGATAGATGCTACGAGTGTAACAGAAATAAACGGGTTAGTGTATGCAGGCGCATGGGAGGTGCTGAAAAATGTAGGCATGGACATGAAAAAGAAAAGACGACAAGAAGATGAGGGAGACAGAAAGCCAGCATGGGAGAGAAGAATTGAGAATAAAGTGGCAAAGATTATGCAGCAAATAGGGAACATAAGGACAAGTAAGGCAGTACAGGACAGGTGCAGGGTAAGTAAGGGGAAGACTATAGAAGCTGCAAGAGAAGAGCTTAAGCAGAGATTAGTTGCAGATGCTGAGAAACTAAGAAAATATAGGGCAATGGCAAAACAGGCAAGAGACAATATGAAGTTTGAGACCCAAGAAGGAAGATTCTACAAAGAACTAGATGCAGGAGAAAAGGCTACAGCTAAAGCAGGCGAGGACGCAGTAAGGTTCTGGGAGAATATATGGGGAAGGGTGGGACCAGAGATAGAGAGCGAGCAGATGCAGAAGGAATTCAGGCAAGAAGAAGAAGCAATCACAACTGCAAAGCTGAAGGAGGCTCTAAGGAGGATGAAGAACTGGAAGGCGCCAGGCAGAGATGAGTTACATGGGTATTGGCTGAAGAAATTCACAACTGTTCATGGGAGATTAGCAGTAGCATTGGAGGAGTGTGTGGTGACGAGTGGGTGCCCAGAGTGGATGGTAGTGGGAAGGACATTTCTGATACAGAAGGACCCAAAGAAAGGTAGTGAGGCAAGCAACTTCAGGCCAATAACATGTCTACCAACAACTTGGACATTGCTAACTTCTGTGATTTCAAGTAGGCTGGCATGTTAATTAGAACAGAACAGGTTGATACCAGAGAAGCAGAAGGGATGTAAGACAAAGACGAGAGGATGCAAAGATCAGTTGTTAATAGACCAGGCAGTAGTGGAGAATTGTAGAAGAAGGAAGACAAACTTAGCAATGGCATGGATAGACTACAGGAAGGCGTATGACAGCATATTGCATAGGTGGGTATTGAGGACGCTAGAGGCCAATAGAGTTTCACGGAAATGGGTTGAGTTTCTAGAGAGGGAGACGGGCACAGGTTGAGGTTTAGACGGGGTATATTCCATTGAGACAGCTTAGCACCACTACTGTTTGTAGTTAGCCTAATCTCCATCACAGAAAATTTAAAGGAGACAGGTATAGGGTATACGTTTGAGAAGAATGGTAGACCTCAACCTGTGTTCGTCTGTCTCAGTCTGCCACTTTCCCATCTCCCTCTCTAGAAACTCAACCCATTTCTGTGAAACTCCATTGGCATCTAATGTCCTCAATACCCACCTATGTGATATGCTGTCATGTCATTCATTATTATTATTATTATTATTATTATTTATTTATTGAACTCTATATATTTCTAAATTAGAATGGACATCCGTTATTGATTTTGTTTTTATAAATTGCATTGGAAATTCACTAATATTAGTAGAATCCGCTATTACTCAGGTGCTTTCCTAAGAAATTTGTATGGAACTAAGCCTAGCTAATAATTAAATAAAAATTATTAATTTGATACCTTATACCAAATAAATCAATGAAAGTCTTTGTAGAAATTAATTTAATCAGTATGCGGCATAACTAGAACATAAAGTTACATGTCTAAATCAATTTAAAATGCTACAAGCATATTGTTAATAAAACAGGCACGTAAAACAAAATAGCCTAACTGTCTTTAGTACTTTATGCATTTATTCGAACTACTACTCTATTAATTGTCATTCACTGGCCGCGATGAGGTAAATTATCATTTCAAAGCATGGAAATCCATATGCTTTGCTTTTCCTGTAAAATGTAGGGATAACCAAATTGTTCAAAAGAGTAGAAAATGTCAATAAATTTGTGAATTCATTATAAGAAAAGGATGATTTCAGCACAGAAATGTGATTGGCTAAGTAGCTTTTGATTGTTGGTTCACAGCAAATTCCTCCTAAATATATAAAAGAATATTAGTTGTTTAGACCATTTCCCATTAGAACAAACAGAAGAAATATCAGTACTGAATAAAAGCATCTGAAATTAAAATTTTGTAATGTTTCTAGTTGTAAATCACTTTAAAATTACATTATATTATATATTATAAAAGTGAAAGCAAAGTATTTTCTTTGACTATTCTACTTAATTTACGTATATTATGAATATTTTGTTTTATATGTATATAGAGGCGTGCAGAGATTTCACTCAAACATGTTTCACTCAATTCACTTCTCACTCAATAGGAAGTTTCACTCAATTTACATTTCACTCAAAATGACGTTTCACTCAATGACCAGTTCACTCAATTTTAGCGGTGTTTTCAAAAGTCATCATTTGCATATCATGGCCGAAGTTCTGACCACCAAACGAGGTGGCAAAAAGCTACTGTATAATAACTACTTTTTCCATTTGCACTTTGTAAAAAATGGAAAAAGATATTGGAAATGTTCCTTTGAGGGCTGCAAAGCCCATTTAATTTCAGATTTAAATTATGCTATAAGGTAAATGCATTAAAATGTGTTTTTAACAATTATGTTATTCACATTATTTAACACATTGACTGCCACAGCCAAATCCTTGATGTGAGGAATAGGCCCAATTTTTTTTAATTTATTTTTTATTACATTCCATGTCAAAATATCATTGATTGCCTTTTAAAAGTCCACAAATAAAAGCATCTGAAATAATTATATGGATACGAGGCAAATTTGGGATATAACANTAGCGGATTTTTCAAAAGTCATCATTTGCATATCATGGCCGAAGTTCTGACCACCAAACGAGGTGGCAAAAAGCTACTGTATAATAACTACTTTTTCCATTTGCACTTCGTAAAAAATGGAAAAAGATATTGGAAATGTTCCTTTGAGGGCTGCAAAGCCCGTTTAATTTCAGATTTAAATTATGCTATAAGGTAAATGCATTAAAACGCGTTTTTAACAATTATGTCATTCAAAGTATTTAATGTGCTTTAATATATTCTAATATGGTATTAAATTTTAATTCAGAATACTACTCCCAATGAAAATAGCATTAAGAGAATATTTGATTAATTTTTCATAACGGTTTAAAGTAACATATGCCAAATGAATTAATTTAGTTCTGAAAGTGGAATACATATTCATGCTGCACCTCATGCAGAAATCATAAGAGCAACAATTGCTCGGCAACATATGAGCGACAGTATAAAACGTAATCCTTCCCAGATTCCCGGTATGATTCTCTTTATCAATTTATCTAGAAAATATAAAAATGAATAAATATTTATATTACAGTGTTATCGTATTAAGTACTGATTCTTTGCAATTTATATTATTTTAGGACAAGTATAGCGCGACGTATCTGCATCTTTAGACCCAGATTTTGCAGTACATTTAACGCCAATGTCAACGGCGTCGAGGGCATTAAGCTCTTTGAAGCGAAAGTCTTATCCCGCACTTCCTCTGAATGCTACTAGTTGGATTATACCGCCAGAGTATAGAGTTTTTCATATACATAAACTTACAATATTCTTTCTGCAATTTTAAACTAGTTAGTATTATGATGGTTTCATCAATATCACCGACTTGTCATATTCGCCTCTGACCACATGATCAAATTGCTTGCACAATCTGAACTGATTGCTGGTGATGGAACTTTTAAAATGGTCCCATCAATATTTAACCAGGTTTACCTTAATAGAATTCCATTAAATCCAATTCGTAATGTAACTAAGATATTGTTAAATGACTAATTTCATATATAAATTTCAATGTGTTTTCATTTTAATACTACAATTTGTAATTTAGGTTTATACTTTTAATTTTTTTTACGCAGAGAAGCTGATCCCCGCAGCTTATGCTTTGTGCAGTAATAAAAACAAAGATGTATATACCAAAATCATAGAGGTACTCAAAAATCGTGCTGGTGAACTACATGTTAGCTTCAATCCTCGCAGCATATTGTTAGATTTTGAAATGGCTGTCCATTCTGTTATCAAAGATACGCTTCCGAACTGTTTAATAAGAGGATGTTATTTTCATTTTTGTCAAAGCATTCTGAGGAAAGTTGGTGAAGAAGGATTGACTAGTCTTTATCGAAATAACAGCTTGGTTAAAAACATCATTCGGTGTTTAATGGCTTTGGCGTTTTTACCAATTCACGAAATTGAACAAACATTTATCCTTCTTAGTTCTGAAGTTAATAATTCCACCTATCTCAAAGAATTGCTCGAATCATTTTTCTTATACTTTGAAAGGCAATGGCTGGTTAACGTTGGAGTTGATGTATGGTGTGTACATGAGCAGTCAATTCGTACAAATAATGATTTAGAAGGATGGCATTATTCAATGCAACGCGGAATGCCTAATCCACATCCAAATGTTTACCAATTTATTAATTGGTTAATTTCTGAAGACAATAGAGCACGTGGTATAATGGCCCAAATTGATTCTGGTCATCAATTGCAAAGGAAAAATAAACTCTATTTGGACGTGCAGAAGAGAATAGACGCTCTTCCTCTTGATTATAAAAGCAGGAAAGTGCTTGCTACAAATATTTTTTGATTAAAAAAGAAGTGCATTCTTACTTTATTGGGAGATTGCATTTTTTGTATTTGTAATTAATAAATGTGCTTTGTTGCAACAGCTCCCGTTAAATGTGTTATTTGAAATGTTTTCAAGTGTTCACTCCTAACAGCCCTTTGTAGAAAATATTTTGTTGGTCTCAAAACTTCATATTTCATACATACATTCTAAAAAATTGATTATTTTATATTTTATGTTTAAAATGAACACTGGTGAAATTGGAATCACACTCAATGTTTATTGAGATGTTACTGGTTCGAATCCAGTGTGTTCATTGAGAAACAATAAATTTATTATTAATAATGCTTGCAGATATAGAATTGAAGACTAATATTCGCCAAGTATACGCCAATGAACAACCGTAATGAGGTTTTACAAAAACACATACCAGATGAAATATACAATATGCCTTTTGTAAATCACTAGTACCGGGTTAGTACATGTTAAAGTGAACCGAGATACAAGCTTAAGCTATTGAAAACACCTAGCCCTATAAGTTTTTCTTAGTGCATATAAAATATATAAAATTCAAAATGAATAACATTGGAGGTAACGTCACATTTACAATTCACCAATTAATAATTTATAAAAGAGACATTTGTGCAATATAATACTGCATTTATTATCACTGGTATTTATAACAAATAGCAGGGATGGCATAAATTCTTTTAGATGTTTTTTATCGATTTCATTTAAAAAGCAATGCATTTATCTATTGGAAATGTGAGCTAGGCAATTGTAAGAAACCACTGAGCGCTGACACGGATTTAAAAAAAAATTCATTGGAAAGAGCTTTCTCTGCAAGATATCATTTGAGTATGTATAAGAGTAACCTTTTCTCGGACACCTTGGATACAATCGGTTCAAAAAATAATGATTAAGTCTGAATGGATACACTTCGCTAAGGTCACTGTTTAAACCATAAAATTACCCAAGGCTGTTATATGACAACATTTACAAATATATTAGCCATCTCCATGAATTTTAGTTTATTCAACACACTGGGACAAAAAAGTGTCCCAGGATAGACGAGACAGAGTTCATTGAAATCTATTATTTGGTACTTTAAATTTCAATCCAACATCTTATGATGTCTTTCTCCCAAACGAGTATATTTTTTACTCTTTTCTGGACCTCGACCCTAATACAAGCAATCTTTTCGAGTCTGGACGCTTTCCCAGGGGCAACCCAAAAAGAAGCATCGAGACAGAAAGAGAACCTGAAAAACAGCGGTAACGATTTAGACGAATTAGGTATCGATTTTGAATGCATTCGAGAGTGGTTTCCAGTTCTTCAGTCGGGTATGGATACCCAAGTAGGCTGGAAAGTAAGAAAACCTTTAGCCGAGATGACGCACAAGTGCGTTAAAGACCGTTCAAGACTTTACTATATGGGCGTCAAGACTGGCGAACACTCTGGACTAGCAGTTGGAACTACTTCTAACTATGTTGGCACAGAGTACGTCATGCCTTTTAATTTCTTAAAATTGCTAACGTCCACACAATTCCTTCAAAACCACCCCAATGTTGTGCAAGGGTTTGTACATTTGGAAACATTAGCAGGTGGATCAGTTCCTTTATTCGAGATAGCTGAATTTATATTCTACGGACTTGAATACCTCGAAAGACTCTATTCCTCAACTGGAATGCACTCGCTTCAACGCACAAGCATTCCCGAAGGTGGCTATGTTGATGCGGCAGCATCTTGCAGCAACTACCATAGGGATTCGACTGACATCTTAAATCGAAGAAGCGATGCGGCAAACAGGATGATAGTGACCCCCAATAGCCACCATTGTCCTCGCGAGCTCTCAAAACATGCTCCTGTTAGCGTGCTTTTTGTGCAGCAAGTCGAACTTCCTCTAGAAGGCGGTTCTAACATCAAATTTTACGTTGTAAAAGGAGGTGCCGTCTACGGCTCTGGGGAATTGCGCAGGACATTTGTGTACGACATACATCCTGAACACAAAGTCGTTGAGGGATCCTTGTATGAGCGGACTATAGCTCACTATAAGGAGGTTCTAGCGCGAACGTCTAACAAAGAGTAACTTCTTTAAAAATCACTGTTCAAAAAAACAAATAAAAATTTAAAAATTAGGAAAATCAAAAAAAGTAAAAAACCAGAAAAACCAAAAATATGTGTTAAATGTTCTAAGTTTTAGTTATTTTTCTTTAGTTATGGGTATAGCAATCTGACATTTTATGTTTATGTTGTAAGGTGACACGCTTCTATGTATTAATCGTAAACATATTTAACCACTTATTTATAACGTATTTAAATGAATACAACAATGGCGATTACTGCTTTGCTCTCCTAATTGCAAAGATGGTCAAGTTGATATTGGTATAAATTGTGCTAAACAAGCTTTGCTAACAATTACAGCTCATCACCAATCAGCATCCTTGTGCGCAGTGGTGGCTCGTGCATGCAAAATTTAGGTTGGTACTTAAATTCGGCGGTTCATTATCTTATAGCCGTCCGAAATTATCTTAGAACAGGCAGAAAAAGTGATTTTGTTTAAAATCAATGTAATCAGGACAATTTTTAGAGAGACGTGTTATTTTTATTCGATGAATGATAATATAACATGAATTTTCTTTATTTTCGAAAAAAATATCTTTACATCACAATTTAATTAATTACTAATCATAAAAATCAAGGAGTAGCTTCAATTTATATTATCAATTCTAGATTAATGAATTTAGACGGATTTAGCGTCCATACAAAAGAATGCATTCTATCAAGCAGATGGTGTCGTACGACACACCGTTGTGCCCATCGTGTGAAATTCCGCTGTCGAGCTTCGGCGTATATGCACAAAAGAGGCGAAACAGAAACAACAACAGTATAATTTTTAGTTTTATTATGATAAATTGTGCAATAGATTGTACGGCCTCACAATCACGGAGCTAAAGTAGTACAAAGAGAAAAATATTTAAGTTTACTGCAATCTTCAGTTGATGTCCCGCCCCATGTGCGAAGAAAGAAACTGTTTGCAGCAGGTTTTAAAGTTAGTTCACGGAAACTAGTTAACGATTTGTACAGGTAGTGATAAAAAATTTAAAAAATTTTGCACGATTGAGTTCTAAGAATTTACTAAAGTGTGACATTTTAGAATAAGGAAATCAACGGCTGCAAATATAACGACTTATCATGATGTCGAAATTTTCCTTGAATCGGAATTCGAGAAGGATGATGACAATCTATACAAAATCTTTTACGATGGGGAGGAAATATGCATACTGCTTACAAGGGAAGCACTTATAGACAAATTAGCTCTTTGTGAAATTAGACTTCATTTTCATGCTTAATACAAAAGCCCACGATTTGGCAGTGAATGGGCTAAATGATTCAAACAGGAAATTCCATTTGTGTGTGGCCGTACTAACGTCAAGCAATGAGAATACAATAAGTTGGACATTCATATTATCGACGCTCGAAACATATGTGTATAGGGTAAGCAATGGTACATAAAAAATGTTTTAGTGATATTTAGCCGTCTGGTAACGTAATTTCGCCGAAATACGTCATAGCTGACGGTGCGCAATCGATTACAACTGCTGTTAGGACAGTGTTTGCAGATGGCAAACGATTGATGTGATTCCTAAAGAAATCGAAATTGACTTTATTGCAGATTTAAATTTTATCCAGTTAATGCCAATAAAAGATATTTTTGAAATCGGCCTTACTATGATTTGCAAAAAGTATAGTCACTATAAGGATTTTCTGAGTTACTTCAGGTATGCTTTGGGATATTTCATTTTATAATGGCTTTGTGTTATAGAAATGTAGACTATGTTAGCCGCAAGTTCTGGTATAGAGCAGCAGCAATTGATAAAAATTTTCTAACAACTAATAATTGCATTGAGGGAAAAATGTCGAACATAAAAGATATGCAGGTGTGTGCATAGCGTGGCATTATGTCTCCTCAACTTTCTGCGTCTAGTTTCCACTACAGGAAGCTTCTCCTCGCGAAGAAGCTATTCGTAAGATGCTCCCACCAAAGTAATCATCTGCATAGCCTCTATCCCCAAAAAGCACACCTCATCTGGATGTCTAAAGCATGCTCAATACATCTTATAATTGCACAAATATACGTTTATCTATCTATCTATCTATCAATTTAGGACACATTCGTAGAAACTAAGCTTCTCGGATTTTAATAGATTTCGAAAGTCATAGATCGAGATGTTGCGTGAGCCCTTGCAGGGTTTTCGAGACGAGATTCGAGAAAATATTTGTCGAGAAACGAGTTTCGAGAAAAAACGAGAAATAAAAATTAGAGCAGGACAATTTCTAAATCCTTTGATTTTATTATAATAATATCGTTTTAAATTTTATTTAGTAAATAAGTTCATTTTTAATATTATGCAGTAGTCGGGAAACAAGGTGAATATAAATAAATTGTTTGTAAAATTATTGTATTTTTAGTATTTTGCTATGAGTGTAAACACAGTTATTCTGGATGCCGATGATGTCATTGAATATCGGGCGAACAAATAGCCTAGTTCTGAAGTTCATAAAAAGTATTTAATTAAATTTATAAGTGGGCGAGCTACTGAATTCTGGAAGTGCATATCTTGTAGTGCAATAATTAAATGCAAGGATTCTAATACAAGCGCATTTGTATAAACCAAATTGTGTCTTCTACAACGCTACATGGTTTTTAATCGATTAGGCTTTTCTAAAGTTTCTTATGATAGTCTTAATCAGGAAGTTGAAACAGAGTACCAGCTCGAGAAACGAGATTCGAGAAAAAATGAGAAATAAAAATTAGAGTAGGACAATTTCTAAATCCTTTGATTTTATTATAATAGTATCGTTTTAAATTTTATTTAGTAAATAAGTTCATTATTAATAATTATGTAGTAGTCGGGAAACAAGGTGAATATAAATACAATTTTTGTAAAATTATTGGCCTAAAAGGAAGTTCAATGTCCTAATTCTAAATTAAATCATATAAATAAGAAACAGCATTGTTAAAAATTACATAGATTATATTATTATACTTCATAAATTTTGGAAAATAATTATTGAGAAAAATATTTTTTTGGAGAATCGAGAACAAGAAAAAATTTTCAACAATACCGAGATCGAGAATCGAGATTGAAATTGTCGAGATCTCGAAAACCCTCTTGTGAGATTATTTTTACGGTCATAAGATAATGCATCGACCAACCTTCTTTAATTCAAATTTGATTGGCTGACATTCATTCC
>CABFPE010000065.1:572225-582768 GCA_900660155.1 Hofstenia miamia | reverse complement strand
TTGAAGCGAAAGTCTTATCCCGCACTTCCTCTGAATGCTACTAGTTGGATTATACCGCCAGAGTATAGAGTGAATAAGCAGGCACTTTTTCATATACATAAATTTAAAATATTCTTTCTGAAATCTTCAACTAATTTTTAATCTCATAATTTAGAACGAAAATATGTTAGTATATGATGGTTTCATCAATAACCACCGACTTGTCATATTCGCCTCTGACCACATGATCAAATTGCTTGCACAATCTGAACTGATTGCTGGTGATGGAACTTTTAAAATGGTCCCATCAATATTTAACCAGGTTTACCTTAATAGAATTCCATTAAATCCAATTCGTAATGTAACTAAGATATTGTTAAATGACTAATTTCATATATAAATTTCAATGTGTTTTCATTTTAATACTACAATTTGTAATTTAGGTTTATACTTTTAATTTTTTTTACGCAGAGAAGCTGATCCCCGCAGCTTATGCTTTGTGCAGTAATAAAAACAAAGATGTATATACCAAAATCATAGAGGTACTCAAAAATCGTGCTGGTGAACTACATGTTAGCTTCAATCCTCGCAGCATATTGTTAGATTTTGAAATGGCTGTCCATTCTGTTATCAAAGATACGCTTCCGAACTGTTTAATAAGAGGATGTTATTTTCATTTTTGTCAAAGCATTCTGAGGAAAGTTGGTGAAGAAGGATTGACTAGTCTTTATCGAAATAACAGCTTGGTTAAAAACATCATTCGGTGTTTAATGGCTTTGGCGTTTTTACCAATTCACGAAATTGAACAAACATTTATCCTTCTTAGTTCTGAAGTTAATAATTCCACCTATCTCAAAGACTGGCTCGAATCATTTTTCTTATACTTTGAAAGGCAATGGCTGGTTAACGTTGGAGTTGATGTGTGGTGTGTGCATGAGCAGTCAATTCGAACAAATAATGATTTGGAAGGGTGGCATTATTCCATGCAACGGGGAATGCCTAATCCGCATCCAAATGTTTACCAATTTATTAATTGGGTAATTTCTGAAGACAATAGAGCACGTGGTATAATGGCTCAAATTGATTCTGGTCATCAATTACAAAGGAAAAACAAACTCTATTTGGACGTGCAAAAGAGAATTGACGCTCTTACTCTTGATTATAAAAGCAGGTAAGTGCTTGCTACAAATATTTTTTTAAAAATTCTTTCTTTATTTGCTGCTAAATATTTTATCCAGTATGAGTGATTTAAGTTTTTTATTCAACTTTTTAGAATTATCACCCGCAGTAAATTTTTGCGTGGAATTTCATATAATCTCGCCTCCTTACCAACACAATCCGTAGATGATGAAAGCGAAATCCCAATTGTTGATCAAAATATAGACTTCAATTGGAATTTACTTGATGATGACGCCTTAGATTTCCCCTCATCCAGTAATACTACAATAATTGATAGTGCGCCATTATGTCAAACATGTTTGGTTGAGGAAATTACAATAAAATGGGTGTTGGCTCCCTGTGGTCATTCGTCTATATGCAACAGCTGCAAGGAACGCTTATTCGATGAACCTGCCATTATGTCTGCCTGCCCTTTTTGTCGAAGTATTGTTGTTTATGTTGTCAGATTATATGAATGACTTATTTACTTTTTATTTCAGATTTTAATGTATTTCAGTAAGTTACTGTCGTGAAATGGCATTGTCCTGTGCTTGTTCTCTGTGTTTGTGTCTTTTTATTTTTATTGATAAAACATCTCATTTTTAAATTATATTGACTGAACAGTAGTGTATCAAAAAGATTATAACAGTCAAACGATTATTAACTACACTGTTCGTTGCAATAATAAAGTTTTATGTGATGTGGACTTTACTATGCATTTGTACTATTGGGAGATTGCATTTTTGGTATTTGTAATTTATAAATGTGCTTTGTTGCAACAGCTCACGTTAAATGTGTTATTTGAAATGTTTTCAAGAGATCATTCCTAACAGCCCTTTGTAGAAAATATTTTGTTGGTCTCAAAACTTCATATTTCATACATACATTCTAAAAAATTGATTATTTTATATTTTATGTTTAAAATGAATACTGGTGAAATTGGAATCACACTCAATGTTTATTGAGATGTTACTGGTTCGAATCCAGTGTGTTCATTGAGAAACAATAAATTTATTATTAATAATGCTTGCAGATATAGAATTGAAGACTAATATTCGCCAAGTATACGCCAATGAACAACCGTAATGAGGTTTTTCAAAAACACATACCAGATGAAATATACAATATGCCCTTTGTAAATCATAGCACTAGACTAGAAAGCGTGTAAAAAGAATCGTTACCATATTTAATGAATATTTGCCTTTCTAAATCATGAGTTCTTAGCGTTTACTATAGTTTTATTAATAGTAGTCATAAACACTTAGTTTGATGTACAATGCAATAATAATTATCGCCTCGTTAATTCGGTGGGAATTGAACCCACATCGTCTGTACAAGTGTACAGCTGTGTTATTCTTACACCACGAATCAGAATTACTATTAATCAACGCCTTACTACAGTGCATCCTCGATTATCCTAACTGTACTCCTGAGAAATTGTATATATCTACAAAAGTTAGCTTTTAATAATACTAAAAAATTAAGGTTTAGCAATATTTTTGGCTTGGAACAACATTACATATACAAATATACTATATTGGTGGAAAAACAGGTCGGCATAACAACCAGATAATCAAAGGATACACTGTAGCAAGAAAGAGTTCCAAGGCGATCTTAATTTAAGGTTAAAAACAAAGGCACTAAATATTTAACGATGAAAAGTCCAAGCTACTACAAATTTAATGTTAAAAAGTCAAAGGCATTACATATTTAATAATGAAAAGTCCACCTGGTTTTCATAAGAATTGCTAGCACTATAATATAATTTTTTTGGGGTTAATTTTCTGACGATACTAAATCTCTACGACTTTGATTGAACCTGATGAATTTTATTGAGTGAATGCTTTGAATTTCCAACAGAATAATGAAACTTGCCAATTAAAAGTAGTTGGTAGTTTACAATACATCTAATTGTTCAATTTTTAAACTTTAATTACATTTGAACATTGAATATGAAGCTTGATTCGCAATCAACTTTTTCAAAGTCGTCAAGGCTAATTGACAATAACTGAATTTCAGTTATTATTGAATTGAGTGAACCTTGCATTGAGTGAAAGATGATGTTGAGTAAAAAATGAATTGAACTAAACATCCTATTGAGTGAAAGATGGAATTGCAGTCAAACTTAAATTTTATTTGCAAATGAAAAACAACTGAGGCTAATTTACATATGTCCATTTATCAACAGTTTAACTTTATTACAAAATTTAATTTTCAAGCATTTCATTCTGAAATATTAATACCAAAGTCAATTTTGAAAGGAATGAAAATATATTTTTAGTAAATATCATATAATTATTGTTATTCAAATGTATTTCGCAATCAATATCGCAATCGCAATCAAGGAAATCTGCAGAAATATGCTGTTGAATTTCATCTTCCTTTATCTTTCTTGTTTTCGTGAATTCAATTAGTATATGGCCATGGTTTTTTTGAAGACTCTAAAAATCAAATACTATTAAAGAGCAAACTTTAAATAGAAATTCAAGTAGTTTAGAATTACTGATTTTTCTCAAATTTATCATGTTGATATTTTATATCATAAATATCTGTATTTCTTGTTTCCCTTGTTCATTTGAGAATTTTATGACTAAAATCTAAGAACAAAACATGTTAATGCACTGCTCTTGCTTGTCTGTTGCTTCATATTTTCGCAATGGTAGTCTGTCTTCCAGTAAGGGATCTGCATTGGACTTTTGACAAACCCTATATCTGTAGCTTTGGAAAATATTTTCATCCGTTCAACTTTTATTACCAATATGGTAGCGCATTTTGAATCTCTGCAAATGAGGTTTCCACATAGGTGAACAATGTTTTCTGATAGAAATTGGTGTTATAGTTGATCTATAAATTGCAGTAGTCTGGAATTGTTCAAAACATCTACCAGTATGCGTTTAAAATTTTTACATAAGTGCAACTATAACATTGCATTATCCACTCATTTAGAAATACTAATTTGTATGTTCATTGTAGGCATGTTCTTTAAAATTTAGAATGCAATAGGGTTTATTCGATACATAATTTATTCGTTATTAAATTTTGCTGATAATTTATTGAAAATTATTGGATTCGTAGACATTTATTTATGTGCTTCTAACATTTTAGATGACTGCTCCTCCACCTCCATACTCACAGGCGGCACAAATTCCCGCGCAACCTAATTACTACCCTCCAACTAATGATCAAAAAAAGTCCGGTCATGGTCAGGAAAATCTAGGTAGGCTTCTTGCTTAATCATATGCTTCCAATATGTTTTCAATTACTCAAATTTATTTTTTGTTGCATTGTTAAAAAAGAATTTATAGTTTGTTATTTAAAATGACAACGGCAATTCGATTACTGAAAATATCCTTATTGTAGTTAGGCTTGTACTTAAAACAGAAATAGCAGTTTTACTAAATTATTTTTTAATTTATTTATAATTTGTCCACTGAAATGGGAATATTTTGGGTTTAACTTCAAAAGGCAAAAATGGAAGCAATAGTACAAAGGGAAAATATTGCCAGACCAATTAAGTTAATGAAAAAAAATTAATTTGGTAAAATAATGTGTTGTATTAAAATGATTAAGCTAATTAAAAATCAAATTTGTTAATAGTTATTTTCAAAGACTAAGACATGTTACAAAATAGAATTTTAATACTATGGACATAGTCTTAAAACAATAAATTATTTAATAAGTGAACCTAAATTACTTCGACTACTCTATGTTTGTATGATATTTTTTTAGCAAATGACGTCCTTTAGCCAATTCCTTTACTTTTTTAATATTTTACCGATATTCTGATCTCGTGGTTTAGGGTTTCAATCGCAACATTTCAGTCAGCCGCCACCGCCAACTTATGGCTTTGTTCCGCCAAGCAATTCTGGGAATGTTGACAATGAAACATATTCACGGAATAATGACCCTGAATCTGGTGGAATGTATGGGCATGGTTTCAATGACAAAATCATTCGACAAGGTTTTGTCAGAAAAGTATAAGCTTACATTTTTTCTCTTAATCAATCGTGCTTAGGTTTATTCAATTCTGACAATTCAACTGTTATTTACTTTTGCGATTGTCGCAAGCTTCATGTTTATGTATGTTTTTAAAAAATGTTTTCCCATATTTTTATAATACTGATTGTTTATTTTGATTTCAATGTTTAGTAAACCGTTGAAGGTATTTTTGGTGGAACATATCTTGCTATATTACGTCGCTTAGTAAGTGTTGATTTTTATTAACTTATATTAAATTTTATTTAATTTTACATTTTGGAATTTTATAATATTGATGTTTTAGATTTATTGGTAAATTTTTGATATTCATTGTCATTTTTACATTATCATTTGTAGATTCCATATATCAGCATAGTAAATTTTTACTGTATCTCCATAAGGTTTTTAATTATAAATTTATCATCAGGAGTAAATTTCATGGTGTCAGCTTTAAAATTTAACTCACTATCACTATGGTTCAGTTAACTCAATAATTGATTGAAAAACGAGTGAAAGGTGCAATGTTTCTTCGAACGATGAACAGAGAACGTGACAAAACCGTCAAACCGAGTAAAGTGGTAATTCGAGAATGTTATAAAATCAAATTGATCAAGGTTCAGATTGCTAGTCAGTAAAAGATTAAACAGGAGGAGATCACAGGCATGAAAGTAGAGTGTCAATGAGAAAGTTTAGAATTTGAGCAGATCATCTTTGTTTCCTCTACTTTTCCAAGACACCCAGTGGTCACCAACAGAGAGGTATGGCACAAGGAATGGACGAGATATTAAGGGGAACCTTACGAAAAGACACAAGTACAGTCCAACTCAAATCTCCAGCAAATTGAACTCCAAAGTGATTATGATGAGGAGAAAAGTTCACTGGTAGAGGCAGATCCGGTGGACGCGACAATGAAAAGGTTGGGCTAATATCATGATAGATAACAGAAGTTCAATTAGACAACCACTCAAGATCAGATGAAATATTGGGGGCAAAAGAACTGCTAAGTCAAAGATCGCAGTGTCGTCCACATACAGTAAACAGGCTGAGTTAAGAACAGATAGATGAATTGATTTTGGCATGGTTAGGCAGAATGACTGGAAAAGTTTGATGAAATCCGCATCAAAACCGATTAAGTGTAACTTAAGAATAGAACGAAGGAGGCGATCAAAATGTTTAAAAATACGATTACGATCGGAGTGAAGATAGCTGTTTACGATCAGAGTGAGCAAGTTTGTGATAGAGAAACGTTAGCATTCTGAGAAGAGAGATGACGAAGTTTTGGGAAAACCAAGGCGCTCAGAGATTATTGACAAATGAGACAGAAATGCAATTGGGTAACATTATAGAGATCCAAGATGTTTTTCAACAAAGTGGAAAAGCTAAGAGGACCTATTGTAGGAGTAGATATTCTTTAAATTGATCGAAATAGTTGGGAATGAATTACAAAGAAGGGGACGCCATCAAGATAGTAATGACAACTTACAAGTTTTGAGCATGAGAGAAATGTCATGGACGCTAAGGAAAATATCACAAAGGCGAATCTTCTGTGAGAGCAGAAAGTTTTAAAGAATTAGCAGAACCAAAATGACGTTTATAAGATTCCAGTTTGTTCAAAGGATGCACATGTGTACAGCAGGGTACTAGAAATATAGAGGGAGAGAAACACGTTTTTCATTATTCAAAATGTTATTGCGTATTTCTTACAATTCTATAGGTGTTTTAATGGATTTCGTAGAGGATAAATGTGATGTCATATATTACTGCACGCTGTTTCCCACTGTGGGGATCTTGTTTTAAAATAAGGAGAACTTAGGCAATGTTCGCACTATTTTTAAAATATTAACGTCAATTGAATCACAGTAGCTTTTGCCAAAAGTAAATTTTACGTGATTTCATTTATAGGGTTTCCAAAAATAACGGCGTTCATTATGGGACTCATCTTTAAATTTGTTTCATAGAGAAATTATAAACAACTATAACAGCATAACAGCTTAACATGTCTACAATTATGCAGTAAAATATAGTCATCATTGAGTTCAATAATCTTTTTGAGGTCGCCCATTAATTCTTCCTTCTTCCTCATGAAAGCATTCTGAGTAAATGTGCCGACGTATTCAGTTACAGCATCGTTCACTTCAAAGTTTCTGAAAAAAACCTGTTTATAAGATTAAAGTCTGTTATGGAGGCTGTTTCACTCGTATGATATTTTTTGTGGCGAAAAAGTCAGTTACCAGTCTGGCCCGTGTGGTTGTGCATTGTCATGGATTAACAAAACATTTTCAGGCTGTATAGACGTTTCAATATAAGCATAGTGTGTGAGCATGTTATCCAGAAACAATTTGTATCGGTCTGCATCCATGGTTGCTTCACAAACTAACTTGAAATATGCATTTCCATGGAAATTGGAAGCCATGATAACTATTACTTTTTTTCTACTGTGGACCTTTTAACAACTTTAGGGCGATCACCTACATCATCAACGTAAAAATGTTTAGACGTAGGTACACAATCACGGTGTTAGATCCATTTTTCATCAGTTACAACTAAGCGATGCCCTATTCTTCGATTTAGCATGGCCAGTTTCCTCAATACGTTGCAATTTATGAGCAATAAATGTGGGCCCCAGTATCAATGAAGACATTTTTTTTCTAGATGGTGTACAAGTATTATTAAACGCTTCTGTAAGCAATGCCAATTTCTCTTCCAATATCTTTACTACTTAATCCACAATCGTTTTCGATCAGTTGTCGCACTCTAACATTTGCATCAAATGTTGAAGTTTTCGGTCTTCCTGAACCAGGACTACGAACATGGTTCTTCTTGACACTATTACAAAACTCTTACTATTGTTTGAATGCGCCGTAAACTAAGAACGTCATCACCAAGGGCATTTACTAACAGTTCGTGGATCTCAAATGCAGAATATTCATTTAGAAACAATGTACGAATAAAAACAACTTCTGACTTGTTAATTCCAGCCATTTTGTATTCAATACTTTTGAAACAAAAATATATAAATAAGCCACCGTGTATTAAATATTTAATAGATCATAAAAATTATCAATTTTTACGACCATAGAGTATTTAACATTCAATAATAATCCCATAATGAACGCCAAATAGTCAAAAAAAAATTGTGAATATTTGCAAAATTGTTATTCTCCTACTGTATTGCATTATATTCGTTATTTATATGAGTTTTTTCATATATATATTTCGTAGATATTTTTATCGAATTTTCTTTGAAATTATTTATAATTATAGTAATATTGGACTTGTATAACTAACTTAAGTCATCAGATGCTTGTCATATTGCAAAGCTTTACTTTATAAATAAAACATGCATTTATTTAGCTGCATTTTCTTTGTGACATACCTCATCTTGGTGTGTATTGAATCTGCTCGAAGGAAGCATCCACTGAATTTGATAATGCTACTGATCTTTGTAAGATAATTGATATATTTCAATACAGCTTATGATCATTTAGACTGCTGCGATGTCGTTTATGGTTGGTTGCATTTCCTTGTAAGTTTTGTTTTTTATACATATTCCTTGTCTTTTTGTTTTGCAATCTGCAAACAACGCAGTATATTTACTTAATTTAGGCAATTCGATGTCAGATCAATATTATATGCTATCGGAATAACCGCGATTGTTACATTTTCTGTAACATTGTTTTCAATGCAGACAAAGTACGATTTTACAAAATGGATTGGTGTCCTCTTTGTGGCTTCAATGGCATTGTTCCTCTTTGGAATATTGGCAATTTTCACATATAGTCAAGTATCATTTTTGAATGTCATTGTTAACACGCATTTCTGTTGTTTGCTTGTTGTATTAGATTGTGTTCAAATAAAGAATCCAGTAACTACCACCCGCTAAAATATACACAATTCGACTTTGAAGATTTAGAATACTGTTCTATTTTATCCAATTTCTCGAGGGAATTTACACAACCTTAAAATTTGTTTTAATGAATCAATTTTGAAGTATTCATATTATAAAAATCAATCAACCTGTTTATTAAATAATATGTTGAGCTTTTATTATGGTTTGCTATTTAATGATTTCGTTTAGATTCTGTACACAATATATGCTGGATTTGGCGCTGTACTGTTTTCCATTGTAAGTTATATTTATTTACGTTTCCATAAGATGCCGAGCACACATTTACTTAAATACCTTTTCAAGAAATAATAAATTGCATTGAGTTTTTAAAACCAAATAAAATTTAGTAAGGAGTGATAATTTTGTACTACGCACCCAATTTAGCATTCTCTATCTACTTTAATAAAGGTTGGTCGAAAAACTGCTTTCTTTTATCACGATCCTTTCATTTTAAACCTTATTTATAACTTGGCAAATTTTTGATGTGCTTTTATTATATAAAAATGTTTTGTTGCTCAAGAGTTATGGAAACCTTTTTCTTTTAATTTTACAACCGTTCTAAAACTCATTTGTAATATTTTAATGTAAAATTTAATAATAACACAATTAATTTTTCAATGGTACTAATTTTTGAAATTAAATGATAAGTTGAAAATCTAGTTTTGAATTTTCATGTAACCGCTTGTTCAATCATTGATTAATTTTCTACTTAGATGTAATGTATTGTAAATTTACATTTCTGTTTCGACTTGGAGATAGCAAAATGAATTATTCCTGTATGTGCACAACGAAAACTGCAGATTATTAAATACAAAACTTCCTTGCAGGAGTTTATAAACTTTAAATTATTAACAAGTGGCATAAGAGTTTCATTTGCCTGGGAGATATTGATAGACAATTTACGAGACATTTTAAATTAGTTGTTAATCATATCAATGTGCAGATGTGTATCACATAGTTGTAAGTAGGCTGGACTGGATATTGTCCGAGAATCATGGGCTATTTTAATATGTTAGATATCGGTGCATAATAAATAGGAACCTTATATTTATTTACTGTAGCGCGTCAAAATATTCAATATTTACATGTATTTACTATCGAAGTCAAAAATATTTTCAATAAATATTTAATATCAAATATGTAAATTTTTAACAAAGACATTTCTCCAAGTTTTCTGTGGTTATGTTTGGCCAATCAATCAAAAGTTTCTTGATTCTCAAAAAAGCCTATCGACGTCCACTGTGGTTAAGTGGAAATACAAAGCTTCGCAGATTTTATTGACTCTTCAATTTCATGCAATAAGCTGAAGTAATTCTCAAAGAAATGGAGACCTTTCTAGAAGTAATTTTGAGTAACAATTGCATATCTAACAGGAGCAGCATCCCAACACTACTTGCTTTTGGATGCAGAGACAAAGAGAGACTACCAACTACTAATCAGAGACTTCATCAATTATTATGAGAATGAAAGCTTTAAAAACCAGTACTGAATCATTCTGAATGCAACAAAAATGAGGAAAACCAATGACATCTGAAACTA
>CABFPE010000065.1:548696-563677 GCA_900660155.1 Hofstenia miamia | reverse complement strand
TTATTTTGGCAACATTCATTTTTTGTTCAAATTTTGACATATAAATATTTGTTAGGGTTGGTCGAAGGCAATTTCCCATTGCAACACCATTTACTTGTAGATAAAACTTTCCTTGAAATTCACAGAATATTTATTCTATATCATAGCTATCTTTTGTGATGTAAAGATTTTCAAACCATATAAGTTCCCACCAATTTGTAGATTGTAAATTTCTTGAAGTCTTTCCAGTGTATTGTGCACCACAGTTGCAAGTAACTTCATATACTACTTTGGAAAGCTTTTCAATCTTGGTTTCTGTTTTTAGTCCTATTAGATGTGTTAGTTTATTGGTCTTTAGTATAAAGCCTATCTTTAAAAATAATGGAGTGATTCTTTTCAGATATTTCTGTAGTTTAATTGATTGTATGTCTGATATTTAATATTAAAGATGTAATTGTATAAATAATCACTGTTTTTTGGTTTCTTGATTTTGTAGTAAGTCTTCTAGTTTTTATTTTATAATTCTATCGACTATATATGTTGGTTATTCATTACGCCTTAATATATCTTTGATCTTTATGATTGAATTATGAAGTTCTTCGTAATTATGATCAATCATAAAATGTCGATGTATCAGACCTTTGATCATGGATTTTTTGTATGCAAAAGATATGTTTGAATGGTAAATTACTAAATTTGTATCCGTTGGTTTGTTGTAGTATGATGACATAAATTTTTTCTTCATTTTTCCAATGTTAATATTCAGAAATGGTAGTCTTCTGTTGTTTTGTTCTTCCATGGTAAATTTAATTGCAGAATCTAAAGAATTCAAGGAAGGAAGTATGTCTTTAACTTTATATTCTGATATAACTAGTATATCATCAACATATAGAGCATAGTAATGAAATTTATTCATTATTTTGGCAACATTCATTTTTTGTTCAAATTTTGACATATAAATATTTGTTAGGGTTGGTCGAAGGCAATTTCCCATTGCAACACCATTTACTTGTAGATAAAACTTTCCTTGAAATTCACAGAAGGTGGTTTTTGTGCAGAGTAATATCAATGTTTTCAAGGTTTCATAGTCTAAGCTAAAAAGTTTGATGTTATATTCTTTCAACAATGATATTGCATATTCAACAGTATCAACTAAAGGAACTTTGGGATATAAGCGAATATTGATCGGCTGTTTTTGTTTTTAATTCTTTTAAAACTGATTCTACACTGCAATTTATTCGGCTTTCTGGCAAACTAGATAATACTGCATTGAGAAGTTTTGGTAATTTTTCATGTATCGATCCATTATTTGATGCAATCGGTCTTAAAGGTATGTCAGCTTTATGCACTTTTGCTAGTCCATACATACGACATGCAACTCCACCACAAGATTTTATATTCTCAAACACTGTTTCATTTATTTTATTTTGATTCAGTAATCTACGTAACACTGCATTGAATCTATTCTCCATTTTAATAGGTACGGCGTTTTTGGCATTTTTTGGGATATTGAAATTTTCAAATTCATCTTTATTTAAGATTTTAAATGTTTTCACACAATAATCATTTTCTAACATAATTACAATGCCATTACCTCTATCAAATGGAAATAATATAAAAATTAATATAAAAAATGTAATTGGATTAATATTTTGTAAATCTGACAGTGGGAAACTTTTTGACAATGGCAGCGCATGCCGAAACATGTTAAATAAATGATGCGTTTTTTAAGAAAAAAATATTTAAAAAAGTATAGAATTAACAACAAAACGTCAAAAATTAAAATCAAGAGGTCTGCATCAAGATATCATTGCTTTTATATTTAACTGTATTCGAATTTTTACTAAGTCAATTATGAAGAGAAAGAAAATATCACAAACTAAATAAGAAAATATAGTGGTTTTGCTATAAACAACGTATTAATGTTTTTAACGTAACAAACAAAAACCGTTAGAAATATTAAAAAAATTATAATACATTTTGAAGGTATTAGAAAAGGGCCAAAGCAAATCATCACGTAATAGCACTCATTCAATTCTAACAATAGTAATGCATAAATATGTAAACAAACCACAGAATATAAAATATGATAAACAATTTAAAAAACACAAGTTCTTACGAAAAATGATGAAAATTTTGGAAGTTGACGAATTTGAAAGAATTTAATTACACACAAATGCAAAGAATTCACCTGCAATTTGCTTTGAAAATAGAATTAGTGCAAAATTGCTGAAAATGAAGAATGAAAAAAAGATATCGGAAACATTTTGAGAATACAAAATCATTAGGTGGTTATGCTTCAGAATTATAGTTTAGCAAAAATTCACAAGCCAGACTGTCCATTGCTACCAATTGCCAGCTAATGTGGACGCATTAACAGAAAATTATCTGAACCCTAAACAAAATGCTAAGTTTATTACCTGAAGCAAACAGCAACATCAATTCTAAAAAATTTGCTAATAACATCATAAAACAAAATCCAAAACGTTGTATGGCTTCATATGATATTAAGAGTCTGCACACAAATTTACTATTGGAAAAATCAATTGATGGTGTAATTGAATTTCTTAAAAATAAACACAAAAATTTACAATCTGGAGTATAACACAACAAAAGAACTATTAACTTTAGCAACGAAGAATACTTTAATGGAATTTAATAACACATTTGATCGTCAAAAAATTGGTTTAGCCATAAGTTCTACTTTTGCGAACATATATTGAGAAAAGTTTACAACATCAAACATACATTTTATTTATTATCAACGCTATACGGATTTGCATTAGTAAAAGATGGAGAAACATCAGAAAACATACTTACAAAATGGAATTTAATTGACAAGAATATTCTGTTTACAAAGAAGATTGAAACTAAGAACAAATTTCATTTTTTTGAATATACAAATAACTAGAAAAGATAACAAATTTGAAACTGGAGTCTTATAAACCAACAGACATGGGATTGGTATTGAACCACACCTCAAATGCGCCTTTAAATTGCAAAATATCATTAATTAAAGGGGATGTATTAATCGAATTTTTGACAATTGCAGCACATATAGAACAATTTATCAAGACGTATGAAAACTTAAAATAGAATGAATATCCAAATATTTTCATAGATCGATGTATTAGGAAATCACTGAAAACATGATCAAACAACTCAGAAGAATACCAATAATTAAAGGAAAAATTTGATTTATATATAGCACTGATAAACTAAGAACAACATTGAAATTAAATCTAATATAATTTATCAAATAAAATACATCTGTGGTGAAGATTATATTGGTTTTTCTAGTAGGCAACCATCAAGAAGAAATAAAGAACATGAGACCAATTAAGTGCGGACTAAATTTTCAATATAAAAATATTCTATCAAGATCAAGTAATTTAAAAATTATTGAAAGTATTTTTATAAAATCCTTGCAAACAAGTTTGAACACAAAAGAAGACCATAGTCATAAATTAAACTTGCCACTTTTTTAAAATTTAGAGATTTATAATTATAATTGTAAAATCTAGTAAATTTAGAGGGAATAATTTGTAAAAAAAACTGACGATGACTTTGTAATTCGAAATATATCTGCATTTTCATATTAAAGTTTTACAAGGAATTATTTGTAAAATAGTAAGGATAGCTTCAATGTTTTTATTAAAAATAAATAACAGTTTTGTGCTTCTATTTTATTTTTTTAGTGAATTTCATTCCATACTCACATGTTACCATTATGAGGCATTTAGAAAAGCGATGCAGACACGTAATTTCCTTCACAATAAACAGGCTTAATCAATTTAGTACAATGCAGATTTGTCAAATTTGACCAATTCTAATGTTAAACTTGAGGCATAATATATTTTCCTTACAGCGGAAATTATAGAAGAGTCACCTACATCTCCGTTTGCCCTTCATTGCTTTGCGGTCCCAAAGACAAAGACTAAGATTAGACTTGTTATCGATTTTAGTCCAATTACTGCCGACTCAAAGCATCCAAATTTCTATCTTCCACTGTTCTTAAAGGTCATTAAAACTTTTCAACCTCCACCGGATCATCCTATGATTAAGCTAGACTTGAAGTCTGTGTTTTATCATTTTAATCTAAGAGAGGATCAACGTTACAAAACCTGCATTTCACTGGATGGAAAACGGTATAGATTTCGTAAGCTCCCAATGGGGCTCTCAATTTCGCCTTACACGTGCCTTTAAAAGAAGTTTGCAGCTTATGCTGGGCACACGTGGACAATATCTTTCTTATTTTTCATATTTCCAAGTTTAAAGTTATTGATGATTACCTCGAATTTTTATTTTCTTGTGGAATCACTTTTCAGGAATCAAAAACCGACAGGAAACCAGTTAATTCGGCTACAGTTTTGGGATTTAACCTTAATATTCCGAAATCCGGGCTTTCTATCTCAGTCGAAAAAGAAATGATTGTTGGTCACATCTTATCGATGAGTTAAAAAGAAACAGCGTATATTGGGACATCTAGCTTTTTCCTGCCCAATTATAGGGCCTTAGGCTCATATCAAACCATTATATCACTCTCTGGCTCGTCCACAATTAATGAACCTCATACGTATCCTATTTGTTAAATGCCCACACTGTTATTCATGGAAAGAAAAGAAACCACTCAATGCTGAAATATAGTACGCATTAGGAATCTTCAAAACTCATGATTCGGCACCACTATCATTCTCCTATCTTCTACCTGATACGGATTTTCATATTCATACTAAAGAAATGACGGCCATGACAATCGCGGCGTTCATGGCTACATCGGGATCGACGATTTATACAGACTCCCAGGCACTGTACTATGCCCTATTAAACCAAAAGTTTGAGATGTCTACTGTGCTTAACTTATTATTTTTTATTAAGAAACTTGTAGTAAAATGGATGCTGACACAGGAAAATCCTGCAGATGCCCCTAGTCGGTATAGTTCTGAGTTTGTAAAGCTACCACGATTTGTTATTGAGTTCCTTTCGCATCCTTTGCGCACAGCTCTAAACATACTTGATCAGTCTATAAATAGTCGCGAAAGCGATGACATTGTTTAGTTTGCAAATTGTAACCTCCGGAATAAGAGAATAAATTTGTTTAGGCTCATAATAGGCATAATTTTTACTGCAGGATATTTTTCAAGTCTTACTACCAGGTTAATAAATTCTTTGACATTTTGATCATTTCGTGGTTTTCACTTAGTACTATATAGAGCTTAAGTTTTTTTACTGACGCGATGTTTTAGTCTCTGCATAGAAAACAAATGTCTTCTAACAAGTTTAGTTTAGCCACTGTATTTGTCTGCATTTTTTGCGCATTAGAGTGGTTTCTGATATGTTTTGTATCTTTGCCATGGTCCTATTTTAGTTATATATATATATATATATTCAAGATGTACACTGCACAATCAGTATCAACTAAACATTTCAATTTAGAAAGCTTTCTTTTTTCAGAGTATGTGTGTTTAGATTTCTGTAGGCCATTCACTTGATAGAGGCATTAATAAAAGAAATTTGCATTCATTTTGTAACTAAGATGTGTTTGCAATGAAAATATGAAGGGAATTGCAGAGAGAGGTTTTTTGAAAATTTTGACAAAATTTCATGAAGATTTTTATAAATTTTGATCATAGGTCTCAAAACGTTTCCTTTATATCATCGTAAATTTATCAATTTTCTTCAAACAGCCTAGTGTAATATTAATTCATTAATTTGTATTTCAAAGTTTTGGAGATTTTGCGTGCCAATTCTGATGACTTAACACTAAGGCATGAAAAAGCTGAATTTTTGCATTAATAATTAGTTTGTGCTAAAAATTTCTTATTGCTGAAATTGAAACTCATATTTTTACTGTTATCAAATTTTTTTATGAAAACCTGAGTTAATTAAAATGAGTAGTTAAGAAGGCTGAGAACTTGTGCCCATGGGATACCCATGACTATTTTGCATATGGGCATGACGCAATTCTATTGGACACCATCTAGTGACGAAATATTTTTGACAAAATTAAATTGAGCAAGTTAATTTTTTAGCGAAATTTTTATTTTTGATGGCTAGGATTTGGGCAAAGTGATATAATTGATGGCAAGAAATATTTTTGACAGAGTTAAATTAATTTTTTGACAAAGTTTTTATTTTTCAAATTGTTCTATGTACAAAGTTTAGTTTGATTTCAGGAATCAATACATTACATTCAAAAGACTTCATTTCTTTTTTCAAAACACACTATTTCATTGTAAAAATTTCTCACATTTAATTCTGCTGCTTGAGTAGCCAGAGCTCCCCTGTGATGCTACACTCTGAATGTAACTAAGTGCAATATTGACTCTTAATAATGTGAGTGTACTATTAGATATCCCTAAAATAAGTACGTTTTTTATAATTTTTTGTTTAGAATAAAATGTCTTGAAAATTAGAGAAGTTATTATTTACAGTATTATTGTGCTGTCCATTGTAATTAAGCATCATACTGTTAATATATTTCTTATGTCCATTGGTTGCATGGATATTAATAAAGCATGCATTGCAATTTTGTCATGATATCATATGCGTATTTGTGGTCTTCCATTAGGCAGCATGTGAATGGATGGTTGGTCCGATATTATCAGTAGTTGTAATATATTCTGAAGGCAAAAACCCAATAAACTAAACTTTCCTTTTCCCAAAAAATAAAGGGCAGTGATTTACTCAAAGGAATTTGAATTCAATTACAAATTTGAATTTGTGAGAATTTCAATGGTTTGAAAATTATTTACAGCATAACATCAAGAGAACATTTATAATCTAAATATTAATGAAACAAAGAAAAATTTCATTGATCTCATTAATTACTAACATTTGTAGTATCTGTCTGCATTCTTCTGATTTGTGTAAATTTTTAGGACTTGCCAAGCAATATGCTGTAAATGGTTCCAGATGTGAAGGTGCAGGGCTCCTGCCTTTTTCACCTGGAGTAATGCCTGTATTTCCCTCACTTTCTGATATTGAAATGTTTTCTATTCCTACCAGAAAGATTATTCCAATCAGCTGCCATAATCTCTTGGCTAAAGCTGTGAGTCACTCTTTGAGTAAGGTTAACAGGAACCAAGTTTCATTAATCATTGGGTTGATATTTTTATTTTGCTTTTGTGTTCTCTGGTTTCCTCCTCATGGGGGATCCAAGCACCTGAAATGTGAAGAGTCAAATCTTAAAAGCTGCTTAGAATGTTGGTTGAATGGTGAATATGCTCAACTCTGGTACAAAGCAATTGTAAGTTCTGGCAACATTCAAAATAAATCATCTTCTGTCAGTTCCAGCATAAATTTTAGGAGAACTAGACAGCTTAGTCACAAAGGCAGTTTTTGTAGAGCCATAGCAGCCCTAAGGTCTGATGTTCTAAGTTTTGATGAGCAAACATTTCATGCACTGAAGGAAAAGCAGCCCAACAATACAAATAAAATAGATTATGATGCTGTAGACACAGAGACATTTGTGGTAAACAAAGACATTGTGATTAAATGTGTGAAAAGCTTTTCCAGGGATTCTGCTGCTGGTGTCTCTAAACTTTATTCTTCCAATCTGATTAATGCATTCCTGTGCCCAACACCTGGATATGGTAACCAATGCTGTGGGAGAAGTTCTTCAAAGATTGATTGTCAAATGCTTATGTCAAATGTTAAGGAATAGGGCAGCTGCTCTTTTTTCTCCACTTCAATTTGGTGTAGGCATTAAGAGAGGTGGTGAAGCAGTCATCCATGCTTTGAATGGATTGGTGGAAGCTGTTAGTTTGAAGACAAATTTAGCATTTCTCCTGGTAAACATCAAAAATGCGTTTAAAAGTCTTAATCATTCAGCATTTATTTCTCAGGTTAAATTTCATTTTCTACAATTATATCCTTGAGTCTGTTTTTGCTGTTTCTATGTCACAAAGACTACAGGCATCTTTGCCAAATTCTAAAGGAGGTCTTAGATTACAACTAGGATCAACAATTGCTTCTACTGTGGGTCATATGTGAACAATAACAAATTATGTAAACAGATTGTTCCCATTGATGATTATATTTACTCTGTGCCACATCAGTGTTTGAAAGAACTTTCTACTGAAGGACTAGTATTGTCTGAAATACATTTACACATGGCCCCAAAAGCACAGAGGTCTATTTGTTCACTTTTAAAGCAAGTTAGCCAGAATAATTGTTTATCCTCAGTTTGTTTCCTTGAGGTAAAGCAAGACTTCTCTCTTGTTCCATACCAGGACTTAATTCCAAATTTTGATTTGTTATTGGTTTGGCATCCCTTTAATTGATGATAACAAAATATGTCCAAAATGCTTAAGGCCTTTGGATTTATTTAGTGCTCATGATATGTCATGTGCAGATGATGGTGAGAGAATTTCATGTCATGATCAACCCAGGGAGGCTATTTTTGCAACTGTTTCTAAATATGCTTTGTATCCTGTGCTTGAAAAATCTAACCCCACTGACTCTCGTGCTTATCCTGGGGACACTTTTTGCCATGCTGGTCTTCTGGCCAACCAAACTCTCTAAACATGACTGTAATTGTTCACTGCAGCCTTTTACTGTTTCTCTTGCAGATACTAATGCTGGTCATGCTCTGGAAATTTCAGACAACCAAAAGCTTACTAAATATGTGGAATCATGTTCAGCTGCTGGTATATTCTTCATACCACTATCATTGGAAGCTCTAGGAGGATAGTCACCAATTTCTATCAAAATGTTCTCCAAGTTGTCTTATATGTTTTCTGCCAGAAGTGCCTGTTGGAATCTTAATACAATTTTTTCATATTTTTTCCAGCAATTGTCAGTAATTTTACAGCAGAGAAATGCTACACTTCTATTATCAAGATATGTGGTTAGGGTTCAAGCAATTCAAATCTAATCTGTGACATCTGGAATGCAAACTTATTTAATAGTGTTATTCACAGCTTCTCAACCATTGTACAAGTTTTCCAGTATCAATCACCCAAAAAAATGTGGTGAAATTGAATTTCTTGGCCAATTTATAATTCAATGGTTTAATATAGTTTATGAATATTTTTCCCTATTTGAATCTATAATAACTGAAAATAAAATTCAATCCCAACTGCTGCATCTGACTTGCTAGATTATACCTCTGGATCAGACTTGTGTATTTAAGAGCCAATTCTATAAATGTACTTATATACTTAAAATGCCTCAAGTTTTCTACAAACAAGAGATGTAAAATACTTTATTACTTGAAACATCAACTCAATTTGCTAATTGAAAGTTCTTTGACTTTAATCCTTAAATAATTTTTTTTCTTAAGAATTAGAAATACCTGTTCTTATAAGAAATACATGAAATGAAAGCTCCTCTGATTTTTACTATTTTATTTATTAGAATTCCTATTCAGATGATATTGATTTGTTCTAGTGTAATGTTTCAATGCTTAGAAAGTTTAGTATTTTTACATTTAGCATGTTGTTTTCCTTGGGTACAAAGTTAATCACTGGGAAATTAGTAAATTTCTTTTAATTGGCTAAAATCTTTGTTTCTTAAAGGTTGTAAATTAATGTTTTGAACAAAATATCAAATACTTTGCACTCAAATTAATTTCCATGTTTCTCTATAAGAATTTCAAAGCTTTATTATAATGTCAAGTAGGACAAACTTTTGGGAAGTATTTAAATGTCAAACTTTACTAAATGGGTATCTTACTTCTTGCCTAGAAGTTATGAAATTCAAATTTATCACACAAATAATCTTTGTAATGTTAATTTTTGAGGTATTGATTTTTGTTCTTTAAAACAAGCAATTTTAAGTTTGGTGATTCTTAAATATTCTATTCTGCAATGTTAATTTTGTAATTGTAAATGGCACCATATATGTTGAAAAATCTCTTCACTAACACCAGGAAGAGAATAGCCTTGTGGAAGCACAATTTATTGATCATACTCCTGAAGGTCTCATATTAATGTAACATCATATCCTGCAAATCTCCTCATAAAACACTAATTAACATAAAATGTGAATTGCTGTATTTTAAGCTATACTGCATAGTATGCTCTTCACATGGGCAAAGTGCAGGTGTGTGGGTAAATCAGGAGTCATAATTCCAGTTAAACTTAATGCTGTTTCTGAAACTTGCAAGGTTAAATAATGTCTTGCTACTTTTCAAAGTTTTTTGGAATTAGAATATTTCCAATATGGTAGGAGATCAAATTTTTCATCAGAATGAAATTCTGGGGTCTTGCATATCATTCTGATATTCAGATTGGGAGCAAGATGGTACCTTGGCTTGAATAAAGTACACTACAAATCAATGGCCTCTACTTCTGTTGGTTGATTAGGTTGGAATTTTAGTGATGATGCCACTTTCTAATCTGTTCCTGTTCTAAAAAATGCAACTATACACATTGATGAGTTTCAAAATTTGTAAAGCATGAACAAAAAAGTATTGCATAAAACATTTTAAAATTTTGCTCCCAGGATTTTAGGGAATCTGTCACATTCTCAATTAAAAAATTTCTCCTCATCCCACAGAAGTATTACCACAAGACTCTAAAAGGTGAAAGGTTTCCAGTAGTGAGAGTGATGTTGATCAACTATAACCTCATTTCTATCTAAAAATTCTTTAAGGAAAATCAATGCATTTGCTCTGTAATAATTCTGCATTTTCTGAGATTTTCCTTGAAATTTGCAATTTTTTAGTTTTACTAGCCAAATTCAGGCCTTTTCAGATGCACAAAGAATATGTGTATTATACTTAAATAAATATGTGAAATCAAAAACATGTTATGTATGCCTTATAAAAAATTTTGATTAGCAAACTCAAACATAGATTAAAATACAATTGGATTCCAATTGGAAAATTCTAAAAATTTTATATTGGATTACATTAGACTGGAAAGAAAAATCAGTTTTTTTAAACAAATGTACTTTGCTTAGCTTGTTCAGATCAATTAAAGCATCATTTTCAGTTAACTAGTCTTTTATCATTTCAATAATTGTGTTACTCTATCCAATATTAATGGAATGGCAAAAAGTCCAGGATATAATGTCATCAACAAATTTGGTTGTAACTCCTTAGCAAATATTAAATGTGCAAATATGACCATAATATATTTAGTATTTCAATCTAATACAATTCCACAAAGCATTTTCATAATTTCTTTCCTGATCTTTTAAATAAATGAAGCTATCTACTTTCTGCTAAATCTTTAACTTTATTCCTTTGCAGCCTACTAATTATAGCATTATCATTAGGCCTGGAATATGGGTTCCTTGAAATTTGCCAAATAGTTACCACAATATTGCTAATATTTCATCAAAATAAGTACCTAAGAATGTATAAAGGTATAAAGCAGGCTCTCTTAATTACCTTCATTAGTAATCTTGTTTGGCCTTCAGCTTGACTTTGCTGATCAGACTCAAAACAAATCAGCATTCTGCATGCCAGAGGTTTCTCACAATCAAATTGGACTTAGTGCTATACTTCCAGGAGTTAAGGTCAGGACCCAGATCATGTATTCACCCACTCATCAGTCTGTTGATTGCTTGAGTAACTCTGAATCAAACTTACAAATTTTAGAGAAATTTACTTAGTTAACCCTAAATGCACAGCATGGGTAAATTTTACAATGCAAATTCAGCCCATTTTTGTAATCACTTAAAATGAAGATCCTAAGTGTACATTTAGAAGAGTATATGATACTAATAAAAAACTTCAAAATTTAAATTATATTTTTAAACGCATGGATTATGACTTATGTAGTACTTACTCCATTTACTTTGACTTGCATATACTGTTAAATAATAGTAAGTTATTTAAAATTTCCACCCATTTTTTCTGCAAATTTTTTCCATTGCCTCAGCCCAAGGGCTTCTAAATACAGGGCTGCTCACTTGAGAAACCAGGAGGTGTTCAGGAAGGCCTTATCTAGAGTAGTTTTTGATGCTGAATTCGACAACACACTTAATTTTTTGATTTTAGGTCTATGTTGACAGGTATCAGCTGATACTCAAAATATTCAAAAATGTTAATTATTGTGATTAATTAGGTATTGCAATCTATTCAAACAACTATATTATATCTTAAAATTAAAATAAATCATTAATATTGTAAGCTGAATGTTATCTTGATTCTTATTGTTATGATATTTTAACTAAAATCTCAAACTGCACTTAAAACCAAATACATCCCTAAATACTTCTTTGTTAGGCATTAGGTAAAAGAAATGCAATCTTGTTTTAGAATAGGCAATTACACATATACACCTTCATCACATGTGTTGAATTGATTGGTTGATGGGCAACCGTTTGTTGTGTGAACAGCAGTTACTCATCAGTTTATTACAAATGATTCAACTGCAAAGTGGTAAGACATGATGTGAATCATTTTATTCTCATTCTATACAGTTTGTTAATGCAATTATACATGCTAAGTAAAGTTTTGCTTCAATAAACGGTTATTTTTCATTGACTTTATATTAAAAAATGTAAACATGTATTGAGAATGATGTGTTATCTAAAAGATATAGTACAAAATGTTTACACTAAATTATCTATTCAGCAAACTTTGCTGTTTTCTGGAGAATAGTTACAATAGTTTTTTTCAAATTTTTTATAAATTGATTATAATAAACATTACATAGTATAGAAAACAGGTTTTTCTTTGTACTACTCTGGAGAAATCAAAACTTTCGCACGCAGTCTCAAATAATAAAACAGAGTAATTTCTACAGCATCTTTTTCTTTTTTTTAAATATGTAATAACATAAAGTAGCAATTTGAAATATTTCATTGGATGGTGTACATAAATTACTTCAATTTAGTGCTTCTATCCAATCATGTATATTTTTACTCAATGCCATTACCAATTAAAAATTCTGCAATATCCTCACTGATTTCCGGGAGCTTTAATATTTTGAATACTGCATAACCAGCTATGTAACATAAAATTTGATATTCATTATCAGTAAAGTTGAAATTATCTGAAAAGCTGAAGGAATCATTTTCATCAATATCTTCGCTGTATATATCACTTTTACATTCAAAGCAAATAAATTCAATGGTAGTTTCTTCGGAAAAATTTGTAATTATATACTTTGAAAGTATTGAAAAGTCTTAATCCATGATGCATTCAGAACGTCTGCAACATGAATATAATATCATCCACCACAAGCTTGACGATATTTCCCAATTCCTTTTCAAGTTCATCACTTAGAAAGTGGCTTAAGCATACATAATCCATTTTTTTTTCTCTTTTAGTAAGTACTTAGTTATACCTTTCCATGCCATCAATGTATTGTGTGTTGCCATTGATTTCTCTTTTGTCAAGTTATGTAATCTCTTGCCTTTGTTTTGCATGTTTTTAATCTTTTTGCAAATAATTCTAAAAAGTTAAGTCGTTCGTCATTAACTTCTCTCAATTCGGATGCATCTGATAAATTTAATCTTTTTCCAAGGTACGATTTTTTCACATTTACAATGTTCCACATTTTTGCAACATGCTCAATAAATTGTGCTGTCGCACTATATCTCTTTCTTTCTAAAGCTTTACATGTTCTTGTATCAAAAACTTCTAATGCTAATTTGACGGATTGCATTTCAATTTTCTAAGAATACACAGTGGAATACGTAAGTTTTGATGACTTAAGTGTTTCATTACATTCATCATTAAATAGGTTTGTAATGTCTTGCCATTTTACGCTACAAAGACCAGGTTCTGTTACATAGTTGAGCATTTGGCTTTATTCAGTATATAAATTATTTCTTATGCATTTTAAGAGGTGTGACATATCCTTCAATAAAAAGAATGACTCCTTAACATTGGATGAGTGACAATAGATTCTTTTTCTGCATTAATTGATCGAATCTGATCGAAAAACGCTTGATAAATTTAATTGTTCTCTACACACACAGCAATGCAATTGAAATTTAATTTATGAAGTATGGTAATAGTTTCATAGAAAAGATCATACGGAAATAATGAAGTGAACTTACAAATTGGAGAAAGACGTACAACAAATTCAAGAATTTCACCATCATTGCTAAAATGGTTTTTGCCTTTGCATTTGGTACATCTTCAGAATAACCAATAAGATGCCCACCGTGATATAAGAGGTTGAACATATATTTCGTCAATCATCATTATACAATTCATTTGATTATCTTTAAGAACATTGTTTGTAGACAATATTCTTAAAATATTATTCGGATTTCACATGTGTAAAAGATAACGCCGAATTTGGGCCAGAGAACTTAAAATAACGTAATGCTGACCTGGAACAACAATAAATGTATGATCAATTCACTTGTGTATCAGCGACCATGAGTTGGTAAATTTAATAATAGTAATTGCTCTTTTAAAAATTTAATATCATCAATTTCTTCAATAAAATTACAGGCATCTTGAGCAAGATCTCGTTTTTCCAAATTATAATTTTCTAAGAATTTTAGCACTTCATGAAGTTGTGACCACCATTGTAAATTGTGGTAACGGCCAAGCAAGTGCGACACTTTTACAGAAATGCTCCTCACGAATAGTTCCACATGGATTTCTAAAGGATAGTTATCAGCAATACTGCTTATGCTTTGTGTTTGATTTTTTATAAAAATTGCCGAGTATGCAATGAAGGGAGAAGTCTTCTGATTTCGAGCAATGGCATATATCATGACTTCATTGTCACATATGCTTACATTTATAGTTGGAATGTCAGATGTTTTCAAACGAATTAAAGAACGAAAAGTATTAAAATCCGAAATTACATCTAAGCTTTTAAATTCAGTAAGTTCATCTTTTTTACATATAGGTGCGCTTCTTCTCTTTGAGGTCTTTCTTTGTAAGCATGATTTTGGTATGGAAAATATAGATGTTGATGAGGTAGAATTAGGCCTAAGAATAATTAAATTGGAAAAGCATTTCACTATATTTATACATGAAAACACTATGAACATTACATTGAATTGAATCAATATTTTCAATTACAATTTACTATTTAATTGTAGTACTATATATATATATATATATATATATATAG
>CABFPE010000065.1:523691-535451 GCA_900660155.1 Hofstenia miamia | reverse complement strand
AAAGCAAAAAGTGAATGCCACATAAGTTTGTAGTATTTATGTTCATAAAATATATTTTCAAAATACCTGTTCATAATATTTATTCATGAATTTATATTTGTAATTAACATCATAAGTGGGGTTGTTTTCAAAAATTGATTAAAATACGTCACTAATACATACATATCAAAACTATAGAAGGTTCATGAAGAAGCTCACATTTATGTTTTCAATTTTTTTATATGTAAAAGATTATACTATGAATTTGATTGCTTATTACAAATGCCAAAATTTTAAATTAATATAAGGAATCAAAAATTTGGTTGTAAGTATGGTCAATACTACTGTGCTTCCCCATGGATGTAGCATAATTTTTTGTTCAAAAGCATCACTTGTGAAGGCATTGAAGTTCCTTCTGTTAATTTACACAAGGACTTCACATTCAAAATTTGTCCCCCAATGTTCAAACAATTTCTCAATATATTAAAAGTTTGTTATGAACAGCTTTTTTTCCAGTGATTTTTGCATTGGTGACATGAAAACCTCAGGAATAGAATAAAAGATTTTAAAACATAAATTTAATGAACCTATATTCTATGAACATAAATTTTACAAACATTTTTACAAACATAAACTTTATAAATTTAAATTTTATGAAGAATTTTACAAACATAAATTTTATGAAATTAAATTTTAATATTATGAATGCATTATGTCATTACAGCAAGAAAAACAGAGATGTGCCCAGCAACAAACATCTGGGGATTATAATAACTCATAGGTAGGAATCTCTGATTTTTCTAGTATTTTAGTTTAGCTTTCATAGTTAGGAACTTATTCAGCTATTTTTGAAGCCTTTACAAATTTCTCATACTATAGAAAAGTCTGTACTTTTTAGGTAGAGACTTGTAGTTTTTTAGAGAAAAGTGAAGAGACAACCCCCTGTGGCCACATTCTTCAACAAAAATTATATAATTAGCAGTATTGATTCTATTTACCAACTGTGCACACATTTTTGTATACTGTTGAAGCAGTTCTTTCAACTGCCCTTATAATTCATTAAATACTGAAGTTTTGCCTGATATTGGAACATGTTTAGCATTGTAGTCACTCAGGGCCCCTATTTTATTTTAATTAATTGTCATTTGTATTAGTGCTAAATGCTGCCTTAAATATGTTTGTGATGTTATTACAATGTTTTGACTTTTTGCTATCAGTATTTGAGTGCAGTAATTTGAACTTACAATTATCTGTCCCCTTGAATCAGATTACATGTGATTGCTCTATAATTTTGCAAGAGAACTTGAACTTCAAGTTTTTTAAATACTGAACAGGTAATAATTCATGAATTGTTATCTGAGAAACCTGTAGTGAATGCACAATAGATTTAGACTCACTTCAATCATGTTTGCTTTTTCTAACTTCATTATTACTCTAACCCTTTTTAGATCTTCACTAGATTATTTTGTAATAATAATTGCTTAAGTTCTGGCAACAATTTGGGAGTTACTCTGCTGTGTTTAGGGTGACAACACACTCTCTTCCAGTTGGCAGCCCAAATTGTGGAACTACATTAAGTTACAGCTATGGTTAGGTATAATGAAGTAACACTTTTATTCAATCATTTCTATTCATACATGCACTTAATAAATTACACTGTGATGATAATATACTGCTGGTGTACACTAATTCATGGCAATTACATGTGAATTAATTATTTATTTACATAGGGCTGAAGAAATAAGAACAGTTGAGATCTCAGTTATTTGAGCTAGAAATTAACAACTAGAGACACACAATTAGCATCTTGATGAGCTTGTTTTTTTTTATTTTTAGATACTGCTTTGGCATGATGCCATATGAATTGATTGCTGTTGGAGAAGAATCCTTGGTGGAATATTTTCTGTTTCTTTATTGAACTTGCAAACTACCAATGTTCTGTTTTTCTGTTAGAATGCAGGTTGCTCTCTACAATGGTAGCCTTTGCAACCTTAAGCTTATCAATTGAGTTCCCTAGTACTGCTGGAGCAGTCAGAGTTCCCCCCTGATTCTACCTGGTGATCCTGATGTGATCTCAAGCCCATAGAAGTGTCAGTTGACCTACATAGTTAAGTCTGTGGTCTGAGCTAAAGCAACAAGCCAACAAAGATTTGCTGAGAGAAAAACAATTGATCTACACTATCATTTCCTTAGAGTTGCAAGTTCAAAAAATTACTACGCCATCACTGTCTGCACCTATGCAGCTGATTCCTTTAGAGACTACTCCATCTCATCTTATGTCACCCCTGTCTGGGAACCCTGAGTATGTAACTTGTGATGTGTTAGATAATGCTTTAAATACTTTTTCTACTCAATTTACAGATGTTGTTTCAAAAATGATTTCAGCACAATTTCCAAGTGCCCCAAGCTCACCTCCCATATCTCCATTGATGCTCCTATTCATAACTCCAGCAATTTTTTACAACTGGAGCTCCTACATTTACTCAATCTCCTTTAACACAGGTATCTACTCTAACCACCACTGCTAGCCCAAGTCTGTGTGTTCTGAGTGTGACTATTTTGCCTCCAGCACCAGTCAATACCTCAGTTGTGCCTACTGTTTCAGCATTAGCAACTCTGTGACATTCAAGTGATCCTATCAGGTCTGCAACAACACATTGGCCACAGTTCACCCAGTAGATCCTTCCTATCAAAGCAACTGGAGCGTGACATGCAAATCTATTCAACAGGCACTCTATATTGCCAAAAAATTTACAGGAAAAATCAATGAAATTTCCCAGTTGTTCAACAAATGTCTGTTCTTGTTTGAGCTAACCATTGAGCAGTATAATGCCACACAAGACACTACTGTCACTCAGTTCCTGATGTACTTGCCAGGCCTTGCCTACAATCAGTATATGATGTGGGACCAGGAAGTCAAGACTAATTATCAACTACTCATTGGTCACTTCAAAGACCACTATCATGCTCCTCATATTGAGCACCAGTATAAGACTCTATTGTGTGATCTCTCCTTCAAGGAAGGGATGATGTTCAGACCTACATCACCCAGGTCAAAAGGCTATTCTGTCTGAACAAGTTGACTCCAGAATACTCTAGACATGATCTATTTTCATACATCTACCAGGGATTTCCACTGAATATTTGCAGCCATCTTGTGCTGAAATGTGACCCTGAAGACAATCTCAATCTGATTATTAAGAAAGTGATCAGCATAGTTTATATGATCTATAATACAACTTGAATTGATAAGGATGCAGGTGAGCTGAGCTGATCATTCATCTCCAAAAGTATCTTTGTCATCAGATACTCCCATCCTAAAGAAAAAGTCTGATGCTGATCAAACTCATTGTTATCATTGTGGTCAGAAAGGCCACAATGCACCACTGTCATCTACTTGGTTGCTGATGGAAATTTTTTTGTTATCAATAAGACAGAGGAGAACTCACTGGTGTCATCCCCTTGAACCAGCTAGTCCTTTAAACTGATGGGAGTGCCATCTCCCAACAAATTTGCACAAGATGTTCTGGTAGTCACCTCACTGATGTGTACCCTCATGGACATTAATGGAATTCTGGTGAATGCCATGATCAATGCAGGAGTTTCAGCTTCAATTATAAGTGATGACTATTGTCAAAAATTATGAGATAAGTTACATCTGTAGGCTGTTTGCCCATTAGATGCCTCAGGCAATACTATCTCACTTCAGGGCCAAGTGCCCAATCTCAAATTATGTATTCACCTGGAGTTGTTTTGTGTAGATTTAATTGTTGCTGATATGCATGATCAGCCTCTGCCCTACAATGCAAACCTGGGAATGATTTTTTGGAAAGAAGCTCTTGTGTGATCAATTACAGAAAGAACACCATTTCCATTCATGAAAGCAAATTCCAGTAAGAGTTGGCTACCACCCCCAAAAGAGGAAGTTCTTCTATGATTTACACAGACAGTAGTTGTTGAGCTGCTACATTGCTAAAGGGTTGCCATTTTTACTGATTCTTACTACAATTGTAACATTATGGTTTCAGGGTAAAAAAGGAAGCATTTTAGAGGCATCAACTTCTCCCTTGATCTCTGCCACATTTCAGGTGGTAAGACATACATCACTGTCCTGAACAGTTCTACCTGTTTTGTTTGAATGGACCTATCTAAGTTAATGATTATTGCTTCTGTTCAGTTGATCTTTACAGCAATACATGATCTGCAGGAGCCTTCTGATTCTGTTAGGATCTCCACTGTATCAGATGAGACACATCTACACCTCAGCCTTGAGAAATGAGAGTCTCTAATTGAACTGCTTCAGCAGCAGAATGAGGTATTTAATTATGGATCCATTAGTGTGGGTCAGGCTGTTAGTGAGCAGCACTTGATAGAAACTAAGAATGATCAACCCATCCATCTACCAGTGCTGAGAGTACTGGAAAATCTGTGAACAAAATATGAAAGGATTCTCAGTGATCTACTCAAGAATGGAATTATACAGAACAGCAATATTCCATATGTGGTCCACACAGTTTTTATCAAACAAGGCAAAAAGTACTGTTTGTGCATTGATTTCAGAAGGCTTAATAATGTAACAGTCAAGGACACATATCTGCTTCCACACATTGAGGGCTTACTCTATGATACAAGCTGTTTTAAACTTTTCTCATGTCTGGACCTGTGCAAAGCTTACTGGCAGGTCCCAATGAAGCCAGCAGATATCCTGAAGACTGCCTTCATTCCTCTGTACAGCCTCTTTTAGTGGAAGTACATGGCTTTTGGGCATTGTAATGCCCCTGCTACTTTTCAGTGCTATGTCACCTGCATGTTAAGGAATGGATCGAATGTACTGGAACCTGGTATCACTGCCTATATGGATCACTCTCTCATGGTGAGTAACACCTTTGCAGAACATCTTGGTAAGCTGAACCAGCCACTCAATATCCTCCATGAAGCTTATTTGTGTGTAAACTGCAACAAGTGTGCCCTCATCCAAGCATAAGTTACCTTTGTAATGAGAGTCATTGAGCTGGGCCAAATATCAATTAAGAACAATGTGAAAGACTACTTGGATCAAATTGAGACCCCACAATCCTGAAAAGATGTACAGAGACTTATGGGCTTCCTAAATTACTATGGCACCTTTATACCTGAGTTGGTGAACAAGACCAAACATATCTCAAACCTATTGAGACAAATTGTTGAATTGAAATGGACTTGGTCTGATCAGGAGGAGCTCAATGCTGTTAAGTTAAAACTCAGAAAGATCCCAAGTCTGAATACACCTGACTATTCTCAAGAATTTATCATTGATTGTGATGCTAGTTCAGTTGCCATTAGTGGCATGTTAAGCCAGGTAATTGAGGATGTTGAAAGCCCTGTGCAGTATTTTACCTGGAAACTACAGAATGTTGAACAGAGCTATGGTGCCACCAAGTCTGAAATGCTAGCTTTAGTAGGAAGCTTAAAGAAGTTCCACTGTTTTATTCTCAGATGCAATTTCATCATGCAAACTGACAACTCTGCTCTCACATGGTTAAAGAAGTTCTCTAGAGACAAATCCAACATTGTGGCATGATGGATCAAGTACCTTAATGATTTTTCCTTTACCATCCAGCACAGCCCTGGGAGACTCCATCTTAATGTGGACTATTGGACCACTCTCCCTTGCTACAAATGTGATTTACAAAAGCCTCCTGGTCAGAAGACACCTTTTGGTTTCATACCCTTGAATGAGTACAAACTCCTCCCAGAGATTAGTGCTGACCACCATGGCAAAGCCATCTTGCCAATGCTCATAAAGGAGGAAATAACAGAAGAAGAAATTATGACAAATCAGCAGCATGATAAGGTACTCTCTGAGATCATGAAGAGATTAAAGAACTCCACCTAACCTCTTAGTCCTGCTGCCAATCACTACTTTAAGAGGTACAATTGGAAACAGAATGAAAAGGACTTACTGTGCAGTAGAAGCCAGAAAAACCACCTGGCTGTCCCAGAGTATTTCCACCATGACCTGGTCAGAAAGATCTATGAACAAGGCCACTTAGGCATCATCCTAACCAAGTGGAAATTCAATGCACACTACATCACAATCAGCATCTGTGCCACAGTTTCAGATGTCATAGATAAGTGTGAGACCTTCTTGTTACAAGGAACTGGGCACTTCCTGGAGCAGTAAGCTGAGTTACAAAGTCATGCAGCAGAGAGGACTAACAAAGTTGTCCATATGGATCTAGAGAAATTGTCCTCCAACAATCAGGGATATCAGTATCTGCTAGTGTTCATTGACCATTTCACTAAGTACATTTGATTAACCTCTCTGAATAGTACCACTGCTGAAGTTGTTGGAGAAAAATTAGAAAGAAGTGGGTACTCAAGCTCAGGCCTATGGAGCACCTGATCTCAGATCATGGCCCTCAATTTGACAATCAGTTGATGGAGATGCTTACCAAGGAATTGAAGATCCTGCACAAGTTTACAACTGCATACCACCTGCACTCAAATGGTGTTGTAGAGCACCTCAACTGCACCATCATCAAGTTAATTTGGGTCACTCTCTCCAGAGCTGCTGGGAGAAATTGGAAAAGTGTGATAGAAGCAGTAGAGTATTTCTATAATACAGTAGTCCACTATACTACAAAGGTGAGCCCATTTAAGGTGATGTTTGGACATGAGGCATGTACACCCTTATCAATAATGTACCCAGAGTACCACATGCCCACCTTAGGGAATTACATCAACCATGTGCTGCACAAGCTGCAAGAAGTTCATCTCACCATCTGCTGCAACACCAATCAGTCTGTTATATGTCAGAAGTGTAATTTCAACTGCAAACTATACAGCAAACCTCACAAACAAGGTGATAAAGTCTTTGCATATTTCCCTTGCCAAGTTACTGATACAAAATAGATATGAAAGCTTGCCACAAATTTGCAAGGACCCTTCACTGTTGTTAAGGTGCTTGACCACCATAAATATTTATTGAGTAACAGGAAAATTGCCAATTTCCAAATTCTTAAAAGAGCTGTACATGATATCAAAACTGTGATCATTGATGACAATAGTGAGTTTATACTAGTTGATGATGGCATAAATGAATATAAGACTTATAATAACTTAACTGAATGTGAAGAGGATGAACTCACTGAAGTTGATTTTGATAGTAATGTAATTAATATTAGCAACACTACCACTACCCATGTTTTACTTAAATGTAGGGTAAGAGAGAGAACCTACGTAGATCATTTATATACCCAACATTGGGACCTTAATCTCATTGCTATGTTTAGTAACCAAGATTCAATAGATGAAATGCCATGAAAATCAACTGCTGGCCCAGAGACAAGTGTGCAGGCAACTAAACCCTAGAATTGATAAGACACAATATGAACAATCCCAGCAATGAGCCAAGGAGAGCAGCACTGCTAAGAGAGGGAGACAACATGATGAGAGCATTAGATGACTATGTGGAGAGACAAAACTCTCCATGTGGATGAGATTCCCATGACTCCATGAGGAGGCAACACTCTTCATGGGAGCAGACCTTGAGCAACAATGCAAGGAGACAACACTCTTTGTGTGAGTGAGAGGAGTATTTAGAGCATGTGCCCTTTTCTAAATTAGATATTGTAAATATCCAACTGGCCTGTAGTGACTGAAATCCCCCTCTAGCCCTGGCCCTTCATCCACTGAGTCTGCTAGTATCTGGTCAAAAAGGAATGAAGAAAGAAGAAGAAAACTTTCAAAAGTTGGAGATGAAGTACTACATCTGTATTTTATCACTACTAGGAAGGCAGTGAACTACATTCACAACAATATTTCTGAGGAGATGTAAAATAAACTAAGATGGACCTTTAATGCCAAGGCACTCACTTGTGTAGTAGATATCATACCATTCATAATTGATGCAGAGAGGAGGCCACCATAATCTGTTATGATTTGAAGATGCATGGAGGACTGACATGTCAATACTAGAGGAGCATGGTCCACACAATGTTCAGCAAAGATTTCAACTTGTCAGTTTATCAACAATTGGAAAGCAATCCTGAATGCATCTTTATGGACTGAAAACTCACAATCAAGGATATTTACCAGAAGGGCCAACCCCTAGCCACACAACTAAAGAAGATTCATGAGATGATTGCTCAATTGGACACTTGAGTTTTCATCTTACTCCAAGCTGCAGGCAGCCTAATGTTGATTGATAATGTTGAAATCAACACCCACTATTACAATATCACAAAGAGGATAAAATGATAACAATGCTGTGAGCCAAAGACTCTGATCCTCAAATGATGACCTTACAACAAGTTTATGAGTATTGTTCATTTTTTATGGACTATGCCACTCACATGGTTTTCTGAGAGAAGTATTCACCCACTTTTATCCCAACACCAGAATTATTGCTGACAATGCTCACATGTCTGATACTGATGCTTTAATGACATTAATGATTGCTTTAAAAGGCCTCTGCCTATAAGAAAGATTTTTCAACACTTTCACAAGAAAGCTCAACAACCTATGACAACACTGTCCTATCAGCTCTCATCTACCAGGGATTAAGTTTTTCTGCTTCTCCAATGAAACCATATCACAACAGGAGGCCCTGATGCAGCAAACAAAACTGCCCAGATATGTGAAAGTCATGAGCTGGGATGACATCTTAGCTCTTGAAATAGTGGAAGAAGCCCAGAAATTACTCTCAGATCCCACAGTCCAGTTAGTCAAGCAAGGGGGGCATGTTATTTTAATTAATTGTCATTTGTATTAGTGCTAAATGCTGCCTTAAATTAGTTTGTGACGTCATTACAATGTTTTGACTTTTTGCTAGCAGTATTTGAGTGCAGTAATTTGAACTTACAATTATCTGTCCCCTTGATTCAGATTACATGTGATTACTCTATAATTTTGCAAGAGAACTTTTTTAAAAACTGAACAGGTAATAATTCATGAATTGTTATCTGAGAAACCTGTAGTGAATACACAATAGAATTAGTGTCACTTCAATCATGTTTGCTTTTTCTAAATAAGAACAATTGAGATTTGGTATATTTGAGCTAGAAATTAAAAACTAGAGACACTCAATTAGCACCTTGGTGAGCTTGGATCTATTTGGGGATACTGCTTTAGCATGATGTCTTGTAAATTGGTCACTGTTGGAGAAGAATCCTCAGTGGAATATTTTCTTTTTCTTTATTGAACTGGCAAACTACTGTAGAGTCACTTGGGGATTCTGTTGATTTTAATTTTTACGACATTACATTGTATTATTACTTCATTATGACATTATTTGCTAGTTTTGATTTTAGTTTGTTGCTATTAATTTGATGTCCCCTCGATGGTGCTGATTATTGCTCAAATTTAATTTTACGAGGGAAATAGAATTTGATCATGTTAAACTATGTTGAAGTATTGTAAACAAAGGCAGGTAATGATTAAACAATTGTATAAAAACTGAGGAAACTGTAGCAATAGTTCAATAGAATTTATCTACTCTCAACTGCCGTATTTACCATTGTACCTTTTTATTTAATTATTATTCTCATGAAACTTACTGCTTAAGATCGGCAACAATTTGGGAGTGCTTTCATTAGCATGGGGCGACACATTGCTTCTGGGGTCTGTTGATTACCCAGTCTGAATTGTGGACTCATTAAGTTATGCATACGGATATGTATAACGAAATAATAAATCTCTCTTTCGTAATTCAACATGTACATGCACTTATAAAACCCAACACTGTGATGATACCATGCTGTGGGCTAGAATGAATATCTGGCAATTACAGATTATTTAATAGTGAGCTGAGAGATAACAATGAAAATGAGAGTTTGTGTTTTCTGAATTGAGATAGAAATTAAGCAAGTGAGACAAATAGGGTAGCACCAGTCAATAGGTTAAGCACTTTACTTCTGGATGTTCCGCTTTGGCTGGAAGCCATAGGAATTGGTCATCTTGGTTCTTACCTAAAAGTAGTTCTGTTACTTGGATGAATTACCAATGTTACATCTATATGTTATAAATTCTGTGTTATTCCTTTTTCCGGAATCGTGGCTGTTATGTAAATGCTATTCAAACCTTCTGCGGAGTCAATTAAGTTTCTAGTTAAGTTTCCCTACCAGCCAACGATTCTACATGGCGACCATGACAGGACGCTGACGTGATAGCTGTCTAATTTTGTCGTTTTTCTTTCACTGGTTTGGTTGTGAGTTGGGTTTTCGTTTTGGTGCGTATCAGCTGGGATAGTTGTTTCCCCTGATCGCTTTGAGACTTCAGAGAAAGTTACCTATCAATGTATTCATTAACTCCCTCACCTTGAAGGATGGCGACGAAGCTTTTTGTGTTTCTTATTTGGCTGATGCCAACTGTTAAATTTCTTGTTTGTTTTACTTTTCTTAGTGCTTCTTTACGTTGGATTTATTACCAAGTACTGCCATGTTCATTTCCTCCCTTTTTGGTCTGTTAATCACCATACCCCCTGGATGTGCTTTTCGTTCCTGTGTGTATGGGAGTGCTCCCATTGTCAGTTCTGAAAATTGTTGTTTTGTTCTTTACATTCTAATGGATTCTAGTTCTAGTCGTACTGTAATTTATTCCCCTACTTTTGGGACTTCTCCTACTCAGAGCGTCCCCTGTGCAAGCGTTGGTAACCAGGACGTTACCCCTTGTACCATTGGAGAGTTAATGAATTTTTCTCAACCTTCTTCTCCTATTTCCCAAAGGATGGATGATAGTCACAATGCCTCTACTATTCCATACAGCAATGCAAACGCAATGAGTGCAAGTCCATCATTCCATAGAAATGTGCTGCCGCGACGTGTGTTAAACTCTCGAAATGCTCCACCAATTCCAATGCGTCCCTGCAGTTATGTCAGTAGTCAGGAACCACAATCTACGCCTCATTTCGATGTGTACATCGCTGAGATCAAGCACTTGAAAGATGAATTGTCACAACAGGTAGCTCTCAGGATGGAGAGTGAACACCAGGTTGAATCTTTACAAGCCAAGATTAATACCCAACATGTATCATATCAACGGATGGAGAGACAGATGTTGGAATCAACCTTTGCTCTCGAATTACAAATACATGAGTTAAAGAGTTCCATTAAAAATTCAAATCGTCCGGAAGAAACGTCATCTAACCAAGACCGTGATGAATATGTTACACATGTTGTTTTGAATGAAGCCTTAGATGAATTGGCTGAGAGAATTATCAGCAGGGTGGTTCAGCTCATTGGCGTCAGTCAGCCTCCTCCAGCTGTTTCTCTGTGTGGAGTATCCTCTTCTGTGCCTTCTTCTACTCCTCCCTCAAACAGTCAACCTACCTTCACTCAGGCTGCTCTTACTCAAGTATCCACCTTAACTACAGGAGCTACCCCTCAAACCGGCTATGTTCAGTCGTTACCCAACCCAGTGAGCACCGGGGTCATCCCCGCATGCAAGGAGCAACATGTAAGCGATGCAAGTCCATTCAATGAAAAAACTGGTTCTAAGAGTCAGCCAAGATATCACGAGTCAATTCTTCCTCTCGAGTCCAATGGACAAGTGCAATTATTCAGTAAGCATTCTGTTCTACCCAAATTCACTGGGCAAATTGATGCCGTGTCGCAGTCTTTTGACGAATGGTTTTTTCTCTTTGAATTGACCATGAAGCAATATAAAAACTCACAAGAGACTGCTGTGTCGCAGTTCCCCTTGTATCTAAATGGACTGGCATATAACCAATATATGATGCTTGACCAGACCATCAAAACTGATTACCAGCTGCTGGTAGGGTTTTTGAGGATCACTACCGTG
>CABFPE010000065.1:491856-515307 GCA_900660155.1 Hofstenia miamia | reverse complement strand
AGTTTGTGTTTTCTGAATTGAGATAGAAATTCAGCAAGTGAGACAAATAGGGTAGCACCAGTCAATAGGTTAAGCACTTTACTTCTGGATGTTCTGCTTCAGCTGGAAGCCATAGGAATTGGTCATCTTGGTTCTTACCTAAAAGTAGTTCTGTTACTTGGATGAATTACCAATGTTACATCTATATGTTATAAATTCTGTGTTATTCTTTTTTCCGGAATTGTGGCTGTGATGTAAATGCTATTCAAACCTTCTGCGGAGTCAATTAAGTTTCTAGTTAAGTTTCCCTACCAGCCAATGATTCTACACTACCAATGTTCTGTTTTTCTGTTAGAATGCAGGTTGCTCTCTACAATGGTAGCCTTTGCAACCTTAAGCTTATCAATTGAGTTCCCTAGTACTGCTGGAGCAGTCAGAGTTCCCCCCTGATTCTACCTGGTGATCCTGATGTGATCTCAAGCCCATAGAAGTGTCAGTTGACCTACATAGTTAAGTCTGTGGTCTGAGCTAAAGCAACAAGCCAACAAAGATTTGCTGAGAGAAAAACAATTGATCTACACTATCATTTCCTTAGAGTTGCAAGTTCAAAAAATTACTACGCCATCACTGTCTGCACCTATGCAGCTGATTCCTTTAGAGACTACTCCATCTCATCTTATGTCACCCCTGTCTGGGAACCCTGAGTATGTAACTTGTGATGTGTTAGATAATGCTTTAAATACTTTTTCTACTCACTTTACAGATGTTGGTTCACAAATGATTTCAGCACAATTTCCAAGTGCCCCATGCTCACCTCCCATTTCTCAATTGATGCTCCAATTCATATCTCCAGCCACTTTGTTTACAACTGGAACTCCTACATTTACTCAATCTACTTAATATATTCTTCAGAACATGTATTATTATTTGCAAAAAAGGTTGGAAATATGTGCCAAATCTTTGCAAGGTTTGTTAAATTTTAGGGACATGTGCAAGTTATTTGAAAAATTTTCCAAATAATTTGCAAATATTTGCAAGCCCTTGGATTGTTTTGCAAATGAAATGCAAAAATTTGCTTATAATTTAGAATTTGAAAAAAATAAATTAAAAGTTGATGTTTTTATATCTTGTGCAAATTATGATATTTAAGCATCATGTCGATGTAATGGGATTACAGTTTTATTTCTTCAATAACTCCTAAATAAAGGTACAAAAAATTTTAGTAACTAATCTTATAATCTTTCAAATTTTTGAATTTATTTCAAAATTTAAATTTCATGAATAACTCCAATGACTTTTGAGAAGTTTGATATTAACCTTGAAAATCCCCCATTGGAATTTGGAAATTTTTATCAACATACGAAATCTTGAAACCGACATAGGGAACCTTGAGATCGACATTGCAAATGTGAAAAAAATTTAGCATGAATTAGGTATACGTATCAATTATATCAAGAGGGACATCAAAATTTAGTCTTTAGCAGTTGTTTATTAAGTCGTAATGTAGACTAAATAATACAATATAATTCTTGGTTTCATAGAAAAAACTCAGATAATAGGTATACGTATCAATTATATCAAGAGGGACATCAAAATTTAGTCTTTAGCAGTTGTTTATTAAGTCGTAATGTAGACTAAATAATACAATATAATTCTTGGTTTCATAGAAAAAACTCAGATAAATATTTTAGTGTACATATGAGAAAATTTTAACTGACCCATCTAATGTTATTGATATTCCTACCGTATTCATGCTAAATTTTTGTTCATATTGTCATAAATATTTGCTATGTCGATCTCAAAGTTCCCTATGTCGGATTCAAGATTTCGTATGTTGATAAAAAGTATCAACCCCCATTGGGCCAATAAAAACTTAGCACATTTAGACTTGAGTTACTTTTAGACAGACCCTAAATCTGATATTTTGAATTATTTTTATATGATTGAAATTTTCACTATGTAATCCGCGTATTCTCTATTCAGTCAATAGTCTAATATCATATTTTTAAGAAAAATATTTGCGAAGGTTAAAAATAGGAAATTTCTTCGCTGTTTTCAAAGGACATGGTCTCTGTTCTTTCTGTTAGTTCACATTTGATTTTAGGAGTAAGTTGATTAAAATCTTGTGATGCATAACAGAATTTTCCAGTTTTTTAGAGTAACTAAGCATAATCTTGAAATAGCTGTTGCTCAGCGACAATTGTTCAGATTTTTTTCGGACTACATTTTTCCGTTTCTAATTTATTTACATCTAGAATAAATTTTTCACAAACTTTTAGCATGTTTTAAATTTTTCCCCACTTCTTACTAATGCTGCAAAAGTACCTAGCTTTATTTCGTGAATTAAACCTTAATTGCTCAACGAGTTTTGCTCAAATAAATTTTGAATATTTATTTTTGGTAGACTTTTTATGACATGCTTGAGTATGATCAAGTTTTCTGTATTGTCTTAAATAATTCGGACCACTTATTCGCTTTTACAGAACAATTTACATACATAATTTGTTTTGGAAAATTCTTCAAAGGTTTAGGCTTTTTATTTACACATAGAAAATATCAAAAAACGTCGATTTTTTTTTTACTAAAAATGTAGATATCTCAACAAATAGTGCTCAGATCTATATCGGACGGAATTTTTTCTGCCCTGCAGTCGAATTTACGTTTAAATTGTAATTTTAAATTTTTTAGAGCATGATCTATATCATTTTATATTAATTACTCTGTATGATATCCTAAATTTTGATTTTCAAAAAATATGAATATCTCCGCAAATATTGCTCAGATCGATTTTAAACCAATTTTATTCGCTTTTAAACTAAAAAGTACTTCTAGATTAATAGATTCAAATATTTTTTGTTGTATGATTTTATTTTTTAACAAGAAATTGTAATATCAGAGAGCATTCCAAAATTAGTCTAGTTGTACAGAGAGCTCTTATAATTATTGAACCCTCAATTTCCCACATTTTACTTTGTTCATTGATTTTCCCAAAACCTATTTTAGCTTATGCCATTTGCCTCCAAAATAAAACTAGTATCAGAGTTAAACCTATTTCTGCTTCAAGTCCCAAAAAATCATCAAAAAGTTAAGCACTATTTACTATATGGAGAGCGATCTCTCTCCATAATTTTCGAAATTCTTATAGTGCAGAGAGCCCGTATAATTTTAATAATAATAATGATAATAACTCTCTAAGATATTGGTTTCTTTACCTTTACTGCATGGTTTAAATGTTCATATATGCATACCTCAAAAACGTTTAATAAATTATCCTTTAAAACTATTTTTTTTTAAAAATTGTATTTGGGTTATCAAGGTTTATAGGAATTATCTTTTTTACAGCTTACGAGTCGCTAGTAGTGCATTGTAATATGTTGTATCATATATCTCCAAATAAAAAATTTTAACTTTTCTTTATTTGAAAAATGTGACATTGCTTAAACCAAAATGCCAACATTATTCAGCTTAATATACTTCTCTATTTATAAATTTCGAAGCAATGTTTCTTTTTCTTAATGAAATCTTAGCTTTATGCGTTATCATGCTTAAATAGGTACCGCATCATATCGGGTGTTGTCTATTGATTATTTTAAAGTGTTTTTATTTTTTTATCGTTTTTCTCCTCTTAGTGTTTATTTATTACGCGTGCTTTGGCGTGCAGCTCTGATGATGTTTAGCAAATGATCTGTTAAAATCATCTTATATTTTTTCAAATGTGAACTATACCTTATTATTGGCGTGAAAAATAAATTTATTGAATACCAATGAAATTGTTTCATATTTTATAAAATCAACTGAAATTATGGTTATTATATATTGCAAAAAATATTTTGAAAGCTAGAGATTAACATCGTTTAAATTTTAATGCACATGCTTTTAAAAGCAATTTTATATTACCGAAGTATTATATATAATTAAGATTAGGCATTAAAATTAACGTTGAAAATATATTAATACCGAATTTCATGGTTTGAAGACAGACTGATAAATACAGTGAAAACCAAATACAGGCTAAAATGATATTTTACGGACTGGACCTGAAAAATTGGTCTCTGTCGAACTAGATTAGTGGAGCTCGATTATTATTTGAGATCTTATAGTTATAATGTATATTTGCTATAGCCTGCTAGTATATTTACTAGAAAAACCTAATTCTACTTGAATCTTGAGATTGCGAGGTCATTAATGTCTTTTTTAAGAGCATGTGTGACTACTAATTTGTTTGGATTTGTACTGACTTTAATCAGTGGAATCACTCAGAGGCTTTATTGCATATCTTTGAAATATGCGGCGTGCTTACAAATTAGTGGATGAGTTAATTGGATTAATGAAGACGTTTACAATTTTTCTCAGAAAATTTGAAATCAATATTGTTGCATTACATAAAATAATTGTTGAGTATATCTGTTATGTCGGCTACTTCAATTTTCAATAAATTACGAATTAAAGCTATAGTAGGAAGAAGAAAATTTTCTCCAGTTTTACATGGACAGTTTAATAATGCGATCATCGTAAACATTCGTGAAAATTTCCTGCCCTCAGCATGGCTGCATCACTAACACTATGTTAACGGCACGTTTCTTGGAATTATCAGAACAAATTCCCTTTACGATTGATGGAAACTTTTATGTAATAAACTCTGTAATAGAATATAAAATCCTCGACATTATCTGAATCCAATAGTACCACGTGAAAGAACGATGAATCATGACATTAGAACATATTGCAAATATGAAATAAAACCTAAGACTATTCGGCTGTACAAATCTTTCATTCACTCTCAATCAAGAACTCAAATAAAATGGACCACTTTGTTTAGTGTTTTTTTAATGTTTTGCTATCATTTTGACCACCGATAGTTTATAATACACTCTTCTTCTTCTCTCAGGGATTGGAAACGAATTTTGGAGGAATGTTGGAGAAATACAATGATAATTATATTTCTCATTTTGCAAAATTCAGACTAGATGAGTATTACACAAAATGGTTAATACCTGAAAAAGTCTAGAAGTGCATAATGATATTGCTACGTTACTTTTTTTGTTGCTATCCTTATGAACATCCTTAATCTGAACAGGTTGTAAATGCGAGCACTTAAGATCTATGCTGAGGCGACTCAATTCGCATCTCCGAGTTTTATGGAACAAGGAAAGACTGTCTAGTTTTACTACCATTCATGCTCACTACAGGCGTCCGTGATGAGTGTGGAGTGAATTTTTTTTTATTATTGAAAAAGGGGTTTTAAAAAGCTTCCTCTAATTAAACCCATACACCTTCATGTTTTGATTTAGTTCCCATCACTAACTGTTCTGGCTACCCCTATTTTTATTTGTAATGGTTCAAAACTAAGAAAACCCATATAAACTTTCCCAGGTTTTCCTTATCTCTCTTGTTAAGTTGTATTCCCACTATCGACTTTTATCAGCAGATTTTAGTCGAAAATACAATTATTTTTTATCCGATTTTTATCAGAAAAAGCGGAGTTGGAATAGCGTTCAGACTATCGATTTTTATCAGATGATAAATTATCATCTTTTGATTGACAGTAAGAAAATATCATCATTTGTTTATTTATTGTTCTCTTTTGCAATGTAAACAATGTTTGGTTATTTTGAATTTGTAATATTTCAACGTCATAAATTTACGTTTTGTAAGTCTGTTGCTTACTTGAGAAGTAAGCACTTATTTTTAAGTAGCTATTCTACTAGTTTTAGTACCGTTCCCACTATCGACTTTTATCAGCTGATAAATTATCAGATGACAGTAAATTAGCTGCTTTGCCCAAAAATCGAATGGAGCGTTCAGACTATCGACTTTTATCATCTGATAAAAAATCAGATATAATGTTCAAACTATCGACTTTTATCACCGGTTTCTTGACAGATGATAAAAATCGATTGTGAGAGCACACCTTTAGATTGTATTACATTGAAACAGTTCAGAGACAACAGCGAAATTTAAAGGAAACTTTAAACGGTTGTCTTGGCAAGGGAAATACGGAAAACCCGGGAAAGTTTGTATGATTGGTTATACAAATTGGTGTACAGCATGAGGCCATAACTTTAAAATTGGAGGATTTTGTTCCCTTCCAAGTAAAATTGTGGTAGCCATCGGAGAGATAGTTGCTAAAAATCATGAAACTGGTTTTAGAAGCAGAGAACCTTTTTTCAAACATAAAAAATTTGCATATAACAAATATTTAAACCAAAATTTTTTTTGAATTCCCTTTATTTATAAAATTAAGATTGCTGTTATTTCTGATTTTGAATTCCTAAAAATTCAGGGCTTTGAAAACCCATTTTGTTGCGGCCTTTTAATTTTATTTACATTCAAACAATTGCATGCACACTTTGTATATCTCGTCGGGAAAAACTTTCCTATCATGGCTTAACATGATATAATTGCTACTTCAATGTTTATGAATATCGCAAAATTTTCTTATTAATGAATCGGTTCAACGAGGTATTCCTTCAATTTTATTAGTAATATTTTTTATCCACTGGGACTTAAAAAATTATTTTGCAAAATAATTCACTGTTTTCGTATATATTTACTGTGAAATATCATTTATAATGTTGTTGTTGACTGACATCTAAGTTGTTTTTGATACGCAGTTATTGCTGCAGTTAAATGCATTCGAATATCTGCAGAGACACATGTGCAGGCGTGTGATGAGTCCCAAGAGTCATGCATGTGTTATTCCACTGGTTTTCCTCCTCACATTATGTCCAAACAAGAGGCCCCTCCGCTTTCTGCAGGTTCTAGTTTCACCTTGCATCAAGTTTTTCATTCTTTAAAGACTTTCGGAGGTGTGATTCTTAAGGTAAATGCTCATATCTTTATGCCAATGCTGCAGTGGTTATTAAGTTGCTTATAAAGTGCATTTTCGCTCGATAGTGGTACCCTTTCCAATAAGAGCATTAACCACTTACGGGCCTTAGTTATCCCCGTCCGATCAGTATCACTCTCTTCATTTGCAAATGCTTTGAGCAGTTGTTTTCTGAGATTTCTATTTCAGTCATTTTCAACAAAATTTTTACAACATGGTTATCATTGACGAACAGTAGTGATGCTAAGCTGTCTCCCTGGAATATGCCTCGCCTAAACCTCAGCCTGTGCCCGTCTATCTCAGTCTGCCACTTTCACATCTCTATTCCTAGAAACTCAACCCATTTTTGGAAACTCCATTAACCTCTAACGTCTTCAATACCCACTTATGTGATATGCTGTCATATGGATTCCTGTAGTCTATCCATGCCATTGCCAAGTTTGTCTTCCTTCTTCTACAATTCTCCACCACTGCCTGGTCTATCAACAACTGATCTTTGCATCCTCTCGTCTTTGTCCTACATCCCTTCTGCTCCTCTGGTATCAACCTATTCTGTTCTAAGTAACATGCCAGCCTACTTGAAATCCCTGAAGTTAGCAATTTCCAAGTTGTTGGCAGACATATTATTGGCCTGAAGTTGCTTACCTCAATGCCTTTCTTTGGGTCATTCTGTATCAGAAATGTCCTTCCCACTACCATCCACTCTGGACACCCACTCACCACACACTCCTCCAATGCTACTGCTAGTCTCTCATGAACACTTGTGAACTTCTTCAGCCAATACCCATGTACCTCATCTCTGCCTGGGGACTTCCAATTCTTCATCTTCTTTAGAGCCTTCTTCAGCTTTGCAGTTGTGATTGCTTCTTCTTCTTGTCTGAACTCCTTGTGCATCTGCTCATTCTCTATCTCTGGTCCCGCACTTCCCCATATATTCTCCCAGAACCTTACTGCATCTTCTCCTGCTCTAGCTGTAGCCTTTTCTCCTGCATCTAGTTCTTTGTAGAATCTTTCTTCTTGAGTCTCAAACTTCATATTGTCTCTTGCCTGCTTCGCCCTTGCCCTATGTTTTCTTAGTTTCTCAGCTTCTGCAACTAATCTCTGCTTTAGCTCTTCTCTTGCAGTTTCTATTGTCTTCCCTTTACCTACCCTGCATCTGTCCTGCACTGCCTTACTTGTCCTGATCTTCCCTATTTGCTGCCTAATCTTTGCCACTTTATTCTCAATTCTTCTCTCCCATGCTGGCTTGCTGTCTCCCTTATCTTCTTGTCGTCTTTTCTTCTTTATGTCCATGCCTACATTCTTCAACACTTCCCATGCGCCTGCATACACTAAGCTATTTACTTCTGTGACACTCCTAGCATCTATCCTCTCCAACACTTTATTGACCTTTGCTGTCTCTACTGCTAGCTTGCTTTTCTTAACTCCTCTTGGAACTGGCAACCTAGTTCTCTCACCTATTTTTTCCTTCATATTTTCCTTGATTGCTGCTTCAGTTTCTGCGTCCACTGGTTCTGCTTCTTCCGCCAATTGTGCCTCAACGTCTATCACTTCATCTTCCCTCTGCTTAGCCTGTTCAACTCTCTTTTTCCCTTTATTCTCATCCAACTGTAACTTTCGCACTTGTCCTGCAAGCCTCTGCTCTGTAACTTCTAATCCTGTTTCTGCCTTCCTCCATTCTTCCAACATTCTCTTCCTGTAACCCCTCTCATCTGGCCTGCTTCTTCTGTAACACTCCAATGCTGTTCTGTTCTGCTCATCTGTCCATTTGTGCCGTTGTCCATTGGTCTGTGTGGATCCTATACTGCCACTTCTCGAGGCCACACTCCCGATTGTGGAGTCCACCTGACCGGAGATTCTTCGCACCCTCTGACCATTTAAGGCCTGCCGGGGACTGAGGGCCTTTTATTTCGGTTTCACTCTCATTGAAGGTAGGGTTAAGGGCGGGCTCGAACCCGGGTCCTCGCGGTCCCAGTCTAGCCTTTTACCCCATTCGCCACTAGGGCCCATTATTATTATTATTATTATTATTATTATTATTATTATTATTATTATTATTATTACTATTATTCGATAATCAAATGTACAGATGATATAAATTGCTGTGTCATTGGAAATTCAGGATCTAGTGATTATGCAATCAGAGTTATTGTTGACATTAACAATTTGTGCAAATAAAATAATGCAATTTAAGCGAATACAAATCACAGGAATTTTTAGTTCTATTGAAAAAAGTTCCCCTTGGCATCGCTCCTTTGCATTCTATAAAAAGATACAGCAATATCAATTATTTTATTGAAAATTTCATAATTAGCTAAATGATCCAATTCTTGCAAAAAGACAATTGCGATATTATTGAGTATTCATTCATAGTAAAGAAGATTAAAACCAAATGGAGTGCAAAAACCATATTATAGATCCACTATGTATTACAAAAAATTCTACAAGTGGGATTTTTAACTTTTTCTATAGAAATATGTCAACAATATCTAATTTAGTAAACCGAAAAATCCAAATATTATTAATAATGTTGCAAAATTACCAAAAAATTCATAAGCATCTCTAAGAATATATGCACAAGGTCGGAAGCTAAATTTTCACTTTGTATAATAATTTATGGAAAGCACACATCTAAAGCTATATGAGACCTGAGACCCTGAACTAGAGGCCATTTACTATCTGTATGTATATATGTAAATGAAGCAAATTCTTCTGATACTTTTCATATTTAAAAATATAATTTCTTTGTCAGCAAAGTGGTGGAAATGTGATAATCGTGGAATAATTTTTCGTCTATTTATCTGTTATTGCATCGATGGCAATTGCTTCTCCTATTTTAGTCAATTTTGTTTTCATTGTAGTTTTGAAATATACCCGTTTCTTTTGGTGTTTATAGCAGAATATATTTGATCTTATTTGGCCTCTCATATCTTTTTCTTCCATGTCTCTTGGTCTTATATATATATATATATATATATATGAGTAAGCACGCTAAGAGGATTCATATTTGTATATGACTGACGATGGAATTATTTTCATTTTTCAAAATGTTTGATGTTTTTAAATACCTTAGCGGTGGAACAAATTGTATATTACCTGATTTCGCTTTTAGATTTTTTAGTTTTATCTTTCGATGTAGGGTAATTTCCAATAGATGTTTTCTGATAATGATTTTTTGTGGATGCCCAAAGAATGTTTATTTGTCATGTTATATTGGCTTGATTTAATAATGTTTTATGGTGCTTATTTTGTGCTGAGGCATATTTGCATAAGAAATTATTTTTTTAAATATATATATATATATATATATATATATATATAGTGATGTACTTGTACTACCGATGGGTACCCGGTTTTACCTATCTACATCTGTATTCCATTTCACTTTATTTGTATTATCAATAAGACTTTTAAATTTTATTTAAAATTTATAAATTGCTTAATAGCAGTAAAGAAAATTTCATTTTCTAGCACGAGTGGGTACGGCTAAAATTTTCGGATACGAATACGACGCCTCTTCATTTATTTTTATTTTCATAAAAATATATTTTATCGAATCTGTTTATCTTAATTTTTAATAAAAATTCCTATTTTAGTCATTTCTTCTGTGGATGTTTAAATTTATTTCTTGCAATCATTTAACACGATTTCCAAGACTTCATTCTAAGGAAGTCCTTTCCTATCGGGTAAGTCCTGTTCAATATTAAATGTGTATCTTTATCCTTATAAATTTTTATTACTTTATCCGTGCTCTATATGTTGGTGCTTATGTGTTGAATTCTAAAGTATATATTCGCAACCTAAAATATCATTTAATATTTTTTAAAATATTTAGTCGACCATTACGCGCGCCTCTTCAACTAAATCTAATGGAGAAGAGGAACGTCCTATTGAATATTCCAAAACACGCTTAGCCTCTGCAAAATCTTCTTTTATATCTACAGGAAAGGCCTTTAATGCCCGAAAGCCAACCTATTTCACCAGTGTCTTTGTACCTTTTTCACTTGCTGCTCTTTTAATATACTATTGTTTTTTCAGAGAGGAAACTGAATTTGACATGAAACTTGGTATGCATTTAGAACAAATGTGGCCTGGAATTGCTACTGAAGAACAGAAATTGAAATGGAAGGAAAAACTGAAGGAATGAAAATATTTTGAATGTAAAATGTGATAATAAATATAGTTCTTAGTAAAACAATATTATTTATTTGTTTACCGACTATTCAATTCCTGTAGTTTTGATACTTTCATTTATCGTTATCTTTGTTTTTTATATGAAAGGATATTTCTTTGCATACTGGTTCTTTATGTACCAAATTTCGCTTTATCGCAGTTGCTTGTTATAATTCTTTCTTTGTAAAAATTTATCAATTTATAATGCAAGGAATGGAGGAAATGTATGAATTATTGTTATTGATCACATCTTTTAGTGTAACATGATATTCTCATGCGATTATGTCCAGACCCGTGTTTTGAGAGGATCTAAATCACAGGGATATCTCTGTACCAATAAGTCTATTATTCAATTTATTTCTAATGTTCCATCTCGCGGCGTTTTTCTCATTATAGCGTTTAGTAAAATTTCGAAATTTGCAATTAATTAGATGGTTTCTCGCACATACCTATTTCCAAGTAATGATTCACATTTTTGCAAAAGCAGTTTGGGCCAAAGGACCCCTTTCCAAAAATCCTGAATTTACTTCTGTTTTTTCTAACATAAGGCATCTCCCTTATTCTTGCAGCTTACGCTGTCGAATGTACGGTGACGATTTGAATTATGCATTGTTTGGTTGTAGCGTATAATTTTTAAATTCAGCTTTACTATTTATATAAATTGTATTTAACACAATTTTATTGTAATGGTCAATGGAAATAAGAAAAAGCCTGCAAAGGCTATGACAATATTTCAATGCTAACTCAATCCATTTTCATTGTTTTATGATTTCTAAAAAAAGAGCAAGTTATAGGAAGTAATTTGATTATATATATATAGTTTTACCCCAGTTGCATAGATTAAGACCGGTTAGTCAAATCGATATCTATGTTCAATGCTAAATGAAAATTTTTTAGATTTTATGAATAAACTCTCTCATATTCTTAAACGGCAGTATTGTCACGTGACATTTGCTACCCTTCTTCGTAATTCTGCTTTTGTAAAAAATGCACCGTTTGAAGGCAAACTAGTAGAAGGAACAATAGCATCGACCACAGAAAATCACTTGCATATCGATTGGGGTGGAAAGTTTCCATGTGTATGTCAACGACCCAAAAATGGCACTGTATACAAAGTTGGAACACGTGTTGTTTTGAAACTGGTTACTTCGGAAATTACGCGAAGATTTCTTGGAGAGAAAAAAGAAGCAACGTTGCTTGAGTCAGATGCTTTTCTACAAGGTCTGGCTCAATCAGAACAACGCATTTCTGAAAATATTCCTAAACCAAAAACTTCAAGTGCTGATTTGTTGCACATGTTGGAATCTAATCAGTAATTTTTGTATGTTTGGGTTAATTTGCAATGAATTTTTTAAATTTTTATGCATTAATATAAATACATTTTATATTTAACTAATACAGTATTTAATCAAGATGAGCTTTCACATTTTAGAAGTTGTGTAAAAATATCATTTTTATCTTTTGTGAATGTTTCATGATATAGCGTAAATTTCTAAATCTCTTACCAATATGATAACCTTATCAAAAATTAATCGAAAGTATATACATACGATCAATGCAACCAAGTCTTAACACCAAAGATGATTAAATATATCAGCATAAATTTCCTCTAATCAACGGTTAATTGCATAATAAAATCATTATATAAGATAGTGCATATTTAGAGGGAACATTTTTGTAAATTGACGATGCTCAAGTTGAGCGAAATGTATATTTCATTTAGTCTGTTTTTATTATAGTTACTAAAGGTCCTTAACAACAATACCTAATAGGTTTATGTTTGCAATTTTAATATTATATACAACAATCCATGAGTCACAAGCAAACGTCATCCAAATTCTTTTGATAAAAATCTAAACAATCTTCTGCAAACAATGACTTGTTTTTACGTAATAACATATTAATCTGACCTAACTTTACCTAGTCAACACTGCAAATGGCACAAGAACATCTTAACTTAACTTGAACTAACTTCTGTCTCCAAACTCCTGTGATAACATTAAATTAACTATTATCTTTAATCAAGAAAAATTGTAAGCTTTGCTCTGAACATCATAATTGACTTCAGTAAGACAATCAAATTGAGTCAATGACCTAAAAAGATTTTCTCTTTTTCCATATCCCTTCGTATTTGTGTGGAATCTGATTTTAATTATCTTGTCATTTTTTTACATGTATATTTACCATATGTACTACCATAATCTAAAGTGGTGTTTTGTTTTTTCACTTATGTACGTTGAAAATTGGCAATCCTTTCACATGCTTTAGCTAAAATGTGTGAGATTGGGTGTTCTCATTTTCTGGACAACTGGTTTTTCTGCACACCGTCATTTCAAAACTTTTACCTCGGTGACAATTTTCACATGCTTTGCATTCTTACATTATTGTTGTCATTAAAGCATGTTATTTCAGTATCTGAAAAGGTTGGCATAAACATCTTTAAATGTCATTGTTGGATAACTGACGCTTACAAAATTCTGCTTCGCAAAAAGCATATAGAAACAAATTTATAGGGTTACATTTTGTATTGCTTACAATTTGCCACGCTACGCATTAACTTCCATTTTTAAATTTTGATTTGGAAATCGCGTGTATTCATTTTAATGAATACTCTTTATACGCAGTAAAATTATTTTCAGTTCTAGAATTTGTAAAGGTAAATTGTAAGCAATCTAATTGTAACCCTAATAATTTGTACAGAGACCAAAATTATGTATATAATTACTGACAATTTTGTGATCTCCACTACATAAATAATATAAATAAATATAAATATAAATATAATGATCTCCTTTATTTAGTATGAAAACGACCCCACAAATATCTTAGGTCTGAAGAAGTTAGAAACGTTAAAATCAATTCTTGGTCTTAAAACTAACAAATTAAGTGGCTTTTCAAACATTCTCTCTTACAATTATTGCAAAGATTATTGTAGAACCATTAAATTCATCTTTAGTTAATGTTTGGAAAATAGTCTAAATATCGTTTTTAAGAAAAACGATGTCACATACTAACAATTACAGTCCAATTTCGATTACTTAAATAAGCAAGACATTTGAAAGATTGCTCAAACAATTTTACATTTCGATAATTATAGCATGTCAAATACGCGATTTGGTTTTCACAAATAATTTTCTATTAACGCAATCTTAAATTAATACAATCTGTAAAAAAGTTCAAGAAACAATAAATAAAAAATGATATAGAATCACAAGAATACTCACTAAGATTAAATTTTTTTTGGAAATGGCCAAATAATAATCACGTCCATAAACAACGCCCCCAAAAGCGCTCCTGTTAACAGCTGCAAGCTGTTACAGCAAACAAGTGCTGCTTAAAACAGCACATAAAATTAACGCGTTCTAGCATATTATCTGTATTGTTCACACGCTATCAATGTCTTTCAATCTCTACAACAGCCCATCAAAGATGCACAAGAGTTCAGCTCAGTGCCGTAATCATTGCAGCCCCTAGTTAACAAACCCTATTGATTGAGGGTGAATAATGATATCAATTATATTTTAAAAGAGGTGTTCCACAGGGAACAATCTTAGGGTCCTTGCTTTTCAATACATATGTTAATGACTTAAGTAATTACACTAATTGTCATGTTATTCAATACGCTGACGACACAGTGCTATTTTGCTCAAATATATCAATTGAAAATGCAATCATAAAAATTGAAGATGACTGTGCTAAGTTATCTCACTATTTTGCCTCACTAAAATTGCCGGTCAATCCTTCCAAAACAACTCTGTATTATAAAATCAAAAGGTAATTCCAAAAATTGTTCTCAACAGAAGCTAAAGTTTAATGGCACCCAAACAAACCAAGTGGATAAATTTAAATATTTGGGAATTACATTAGCGATCAAAATTTTTCGGACACCTAACTGAAGAAATTCTTTTTACAGTGATGAACACTATAGCTTTGATTTTTTGTAATTGGGTTACTTTTAGCATTGTGAATTCAAATTTCTCCTCAATTTTTATATATGCAATTTAATTTTCATCCTATGACCCTGTAAAGGCCCCCCTAAAACTATGTTAGTAAATATGCATGGTATGTAAAATGTATCACAAAAATCGTATTCAGCATGAAAAACTTAGTATAATCATAATTTTTTCATCAAAAATCTAATAGTTAGGTCTATCTTTTAATCGTATGTTACTTGATTCGCAATTTACTGGAATAAATTGCAGAAAATAGTACCTAATAGTGCATTAGGAGAATGTCAAATTTAATGCCGATAATTTTTTTGAAGTTATAACTTCAAACTTAGAAGAAACTACAATAAGCGATTTCAAAGTTGTTGACTCTTCGGAACTGCAATGTTTAATCCACGGAATGTTGTCTTCGCATTACCTAAATTTTGCTGTCATTACCAATAATTGTATTATCAGGAAAGAGGCAACATTGGATTGGCTAAAAAAATTCTTCAAATATTTTGAAGTTTGCTGCTAACTTGTCAAGTTTTCTTGAAAACAGGACTAAATTTCAGTCTATCCTGAAACAGTGAAAACGTTAGGGTCTTAATAATATTTTTAACAATAATTCCACAAGTTGCTTGTCACTGCTTAATTTTTGCAGTCAATTCACATTCATTGGAAGGCTGTAGGAATGGCAAATTGTGATGAGGTTTTGCTTAGGAACACATTTGAGAACAAAAATCTCGAGTAATTTAAATTAAAATATATAGGATTTCTCAGGAACTAACAGAATGGCGATAAGTGTCCCACATGTGTAAAACAGAAAGTTACGTAATTTATCATTACTTTCTATTTCAATGCAATGTACTTTTCAAATTTATAATAAAAACGCTGAAACTTTCTATATTAATTCAATATCAAAGCCAAGTCATTCATTGTTGTTTGTCTAATCTCATTAATTAACACCTTTAGCAAAAACAATTTGTTTTTTATCGAATATAAATTTTTCATTTAATAATGTTCACTCTAGTAATAGCTTATAACCTGCCTAATTATAAGTTTAGTTTATCACAGTTATGTCGCATTTTATTTTTAAATGCATATCCAGTGTGAACAGCTAAACCAAATGCCATAAATTTTTTCGCATAAAACACAGTTTAGTCTGGTAATAGCAAAAATACCATTAGAAAATATAATTAATCTGTATGAAGAAAGAATGGATATAGTATGAGACATGTTTTCATTTGCTAGTTTTACTATATCCAGCAGGTGCTTTCTGAGAAACAAGTGCTAAGCAAAGAGTACTTTTTCCTAAGGGAATGAACATCATCCCATCATTTATTATTTGAAACAGCGGTTGGCAAGAAAGAGTGTCTTCGTATAAGATTTTTGTCTTAAAAGCGTCCTTTGTCGAGGACACTTAGTTTGATAACGTTTTTAGAAATGTCTGTCGTTTTGGGAGGAAATATGCATAAAAATCATGTCATCTAGAAAGATCAGTTATTTCGCAATGCATTTTGTTTTTGTGAGCTCATTACTAATGTATTAAACTTTCTTAAAAATCCCATTTTGCTGAGTAGCAATAAATGACTAAAGTAATTATCCACAAATAAAATTATATGTAATTAATATTTAAGAGTCCTAAGATAAGATGAAATATGATATTCTTTATTCGGAAAAATTTTCAAAAAAACTGAAATTTATTTGCGTAGCGTCATAAAATATACAAAGATACATACAAATGCATATAAAACAAAAAAACTACACAATAAATCTACCAGGCAAATGATAAATTACTAAGAGATTTTAAGAACGAGATGTACAATCATTATTGTAGAATTTGTCTCCTATCCATGCTTTACCTAAAATGCTTCTTAAAAGCTTGAAACTTTCAATATTCTTTATATCCTTAGGTAATAAGTTACAAGATCGAATAGAAGCATAATAAGATAAGATAAGAGATTCTATATTCAGATAAATGTTTACAATTTAATAACTGATAATTTATCTGAATAACGTCAATAATTTAAAAAAAATCTTATATACAAATCAACATAAATTACAAAAATTAACAAATCTGGTGAATGATTGCTTCAAAAGTTTTTCTATGTGATGCTGGTAAAGTGTTTTGATCTTGAATTCTGTCAATATAAAAAACCAGGCATTGAAATCCTATTATAAGGTGGAAATTTCTAGATGAGCTTATAAAATGTCAACATAGTATTCCAGATTAATAGTTGTCTTGTGAAAAGATAGTGCTTAGCTCTGAAAGATTTCTTCTTTGAGCACTTAGTGCCCACCTTTACTGAATATAGTTTAGGTGGATCATTATAAATAAATGGAATAAAATTTTAAAACATGTTGGTAATTGCTTTGCTATCATTGATTTAGTTTTGTTACACCTATTGCCAATTTCGAACTATTGCAGTAACGTGAACTTCAAAACTATTGAGATTCAGAGATAGTGATGAAACATCATGATTTTTCTTAGTGGGATGCAAAATTCAATTCTTTTTTACCTTCAGTTATGAGCAACTTATGCATACTAAAATACGTTGACAATTTGCTGCAATTTAGAGCTGCTGATTCAATTGATAAGTGCATCGATATATTATTGTTGAATATATATATATATATATATATATATATATATCATCGGTATGTTGAATTACATTTCAACAGCTATTGTATGCAATTCATTAACATGTAAAAGGAAAAGAAGGGGACCTAAAATTGCTCCTTGAAGAACCCAATTGTTAAAAGGGTTTAGTTTGACTAATATTTATGCTTCACATAACTATTTATCAAATTTCCACTATTGCAAGAAGATCACATATGGAATCATTGTATATTAGTATGCTGTGATCTAAGTAAAAAATAGCTACGAATCCGTCTAGAGATGATTTCCATTTTTGCGTAGCACATAATAAGCCATCAGTAGTTGAACTTTTTTTACGAAACTAAGTATTTGACAGGAAATTGCACTAGTACATATTTTAGGGTTACGTTTTTGTTCAATAGGGAACACATGAAATTAAATTTTTTTATTTATAACACAGAATGTTGAAAATATCGGACATATTGAAAAGTTTCAATATTCATTATAAAAGTGTCATCAGAGAAGGACCCTGGACTAAAAAGGGCTAACGAGTAAACGGTCCATTCTTGGAAAAGCGGGCGACTTAAAGCTCTGCTTGGCGCAAATAAGGCAGTATATCGGAATTTGACAATAAAAAGTAAGCATTAGATGTATCAGACGAAAAAAGTCAATTCCATAAGAAAGTTATTAACCAAAGCTACCAACAAAGAAAATTTTTTAAAGTAAATTATTTAGGATGCTTGTAAACTTACATGAATGAAATTTACATTGCTTCCATAAACTTGACCAATTAAACATCTTCTGATAAATTAGGCTGAATTTCTGATACCTTTCTTTCTAAAATCATTTAAAAATATTATTCTATTATTTTTGGAAAAACTGCTTGTAAATATTAATACTTTAAAAGAATTAATTGATTCAGCATCCATTTTCAATTGTTTTTCCCAGCATGAGTATGACAATTTGGTAACATTCTAATAAATTGAAAATGTCGTTCGTAACTAACAATTTGAAATGAAGTATTTCATTCCACTGGATTGCACATGCCCTACACTTCCATCAAAATAAGCTAAAAAGTATTTACTCACTATCGATGATAATATAAATAGTTTATAATAGCCATAAAAGAGGAGCAGAAGATATGCATTTTTTCAAATTCATTTTATTTGAATGTGCAAGTGAAATTTATTCGATAATTTTTAAACCATAAAAATTACCATAGTTGGTTAATACTGCCAATGGGTTAATGGAGCTATAGCTATTTGCATATAAGTGGTGGTGTGTTAATGCGCATTTTGACTGCTTCTCGTATGCAGCATTGAAGATGCAATTTTCACATTCTATTTTGTGCAGAATTTTACTCAGGATAAATAAATTTCTTTATGCTCATTGCAGTGAATTGACGTACATCGTATATTCGTATATTTCAGTAATTTTTTTTCGTATATTACGATTCTTATATTTACCGAAGTTGTATATCACTTTCGTATATTTGGATGGACGTAGTTACCACATCTTGATTTTTAAAAACAGTCGGCATGACAGTTAAGTTGCCACCAGCAAAAACCAGAGATGTGGTCTGTGCCACATGCAATTTAGCGTGTGCGTGTCCGTGGCATGGCGCTGATGGACAAATACGATCTCTCATTGGTTGATATCAATTACAAATCGTTATGACCAAATCCTTAAACATGTCAGCATTGCGACACGCTTCGGACACGCACACGCCGATTATCTCATCTCGGAAATATGTAATCACATTCACATCTTACAGAGTGTCATATATATACGACATTCTTGGTCTGGTCTCGTATATTACTATTAATTGCCGAAATTATCGTATATTCGTATATATTTTGTATATTTCTTATATATACGTCAATACACTGGCTCATTCGGAAGTAATAAATAAGTATTTATACATAACTTTTTAAGTCTATTCTCGGTAATATATGAAATGATTTTAAAAATTGGGGTTGCAGTAGCAGAACAGAGGGTAAACCATGATCCAGGCCCAAACCTTAACTCATAAAAGCTTGATCACTAATTCTCTTGGCAACCTCTGGCACACACAGTGTTTATCTGTGTCGAATCTGTTCAGCAGAGTGAAGCATATGGCCGACCTTCTGCTTTGAGAAAGTGGAGACTCCCACCCCTTTGGCCAACAACTAAGATTGGTACCTTTATGAGAGCGCCTACTGTTACCTAGACTACTGTAACATAGCAAAACTGCATCATCTAGGCTCAGCAAGCGCTGACGTATGGCTTATTCCAAAAGCCAGAAGAAAGGTTATCCCTGACAAAATTGCACTATGAGAACCACTCATAACACGGGCACTCGTAGAAGTCTTGCTAGTTGTGCTTTCATTGCGTCACATTAGTCTTCCACACAACTAATCAGACAGCTAATTACAACCTCTACCACTGAAGCAAATGTGGGGATTCAAATATAGAAAATACATTTATTTCAGTTGCTGTTATAGTTCAATTGTTAAGTGAGGATTTTCATCAAGTTTCAGTGCTATGACTTCTACTCAATAACAAACCCAACCTCTGAATGCAACTTGATATGTGCATTTACCTTACTCTGGCAAAACTTCCAAGCAAACAAGATCTATAGTCCTGTCCTTCTTAGTAAAAATTATTTCATCAAATTCTGTTTGTGCAATTCTATTACCGAAATATAGAGATATTATATATATATATATATATATATATATATATATATATAGAGAGAGAGAGAGAGAGAGAGAGAAACCAACTGAAATCCTAAAAAATTCATGTATATACATTTCCATTTTACCCCAATGTTATCCTACCATAGAATTACAATCTCTTTATGTTCAAAATATATAATATCTTTAGATACAGTGATTCCTCGATTAGTTGTATTTTTTGCCATTTCAAACAGGCAAGATATCATCAATTTGCATCATCCTTACCTTCCACAGAAAATATGTTGATACCCAATGGCGGCGGTTAATCGATGTTTGATTATAATATACTTGTATTCATTTGGATAAGTCTATTTAGATATACACCACTGTTAAGTTTTTAATGTTTTTATTCATCAAACTAAATAAATCAACCAGTTAATTTTATCCCAACTGAACCTATTTAAATCAATTGTTATAAACGAATACAAATATATAAAAAGAGCTATTTAGTAACTCATAGTATAGTAGTTCTGACATTCAGATATATAATCAAAGATTTCCTTACAAAATTAATAAAATTGTTTATTGGGTTTCTTTTTCCACAAAATGATGGCAACATTACCACAGTGTATAATTTGAATGCCGGATACCCGATAATTTACGGGATATCGGATAATATATTGCTTAATTATTAATTAGAGCAATCAGAAGTATGACATTAAAAAACAAAATATGACCTTAGTTTTATTAAAACATGTGATTTGTTAAATATGCCCTAAAATATGACCATCTATTTTTCAAAATAATCCATTTAAGCAATATAAAACGTTTCTGTATTACTGAGAACAAAATATAAAACAAATACAAAAACTACTTAATAATATGTGAATTTTTAACTTCATCACAAAATTGTAATAACAGCACATAAATTTCCATATATCATTGCGGATAAGATTTATAAGATTTCTATCATAGGCCAAGTGTTTCTCAACATCTAGGAATATCTATTAACTGCAGCCAGATGTGCTTGACATTTTCGTAACTTGGCATTTCTAATCGTGACTTGATATAGGCGAATATTTTACAGGCATCATTTCCAAGATCAAGGGCGGGAGTAATAACAACATTTGGTGGAACTTCAACTTTGTCAAACATTGAACAATTTGATATTTTATGATAGCAGCCTTAATTGAAGTAATTAGATTGTTAAGCATCGTATACTTTGGCTGAACACGCATGGCACGGTTCTGCAACACGTGCGCCATACATGGTCAGTCCTAAAAACGCGTCGACCAGTGGGTCGGGGCGGGTCAACAATTATTTAGCAATTAAACTTCTCGGGGTATTTGCAAGGAAGTACATTACTTGAAATTGAATGAATATACATGTATATATTTCAGTTCAAATGATTAATGCAGTCACAATCCAGCATTAATTTTTAAGTTTTTTTCTTAATTTAATGAAACTGTGCCAAAATAGGACTTTTATGTCATTTCACCCATATATATTACCGTATTTTTCAAAAAACAAAAATCTTACTTTTTATGATTTAATAACTTTTTCTTTAACTCCCGCACAGATCTGAAAACCGTATAATATTAAGCAGGCTGCAAAAAAAACCAACAGAAAATAAATATGACTTTTATGACTTCGGTTGAATTAATTATTAATGAGGCACAGCTTCATCTCCCAATTAATATCGACATCTTGTGAATATAAATAATAAATATTGAATAGACTACGTTCTGATGTGTCAGAAAAACTTGTTTTGTTGCAAGACAACTTCCATATCATGGAAAAATATGGCTTTTTGCTCAAAAATTCCATTTTTAAATCAAGTTTTATCTCAGTATATGTTATCGGGTAAGATCCTGTAAACAAGTTTAATTGTACCAGATACCGGATATCCGGATCCGGTTGTGTAATTGTCACAGCAACAAGCTTTAATAAAATTTTTTCAACATTGCATTAAAGTATGTTCCCCAATAGACCTACCCATGCCCCAAGATTTTCAAATTTGGTAATATGCTTGGAGACAATTTTTTGTAAATGTTGAAAACCAGTTTGTCCTTTAAAAAGGACGCCAGCCTGTTTAAGGTTAAATAAAAATTGGTTACTAAAAACCTTTATTCATTTATTCAAATAGTATTTTTTTAAATGTTTATCTAACACGAGAAATGAAAATTTTTGCGTATTATATTTTTGTATACAAAAGTGATACAAAATGTCATTTTAAAGGAGAGGGAGATGTTTCTGTTATTTTATTCAACTATTGTTTTATGAAGCTCAGTGAGTAAGTAATTTAAGAAGTAATTTTTTTGCAACAAAATTAATAATTCAAGTGAAGCATATCGTCAATTAGTATTAGACATGAAGTAGAGGACAAACATTGACATTGGTCAATAATTAATATCTTCATCCAGTAGGCATCCGTATTAAATCCTCATCCAGTTCGCATTAATTGTTATTAAATCCCCAATTCGCATTTAATCATCATAATCACTGCCACAAAAAGTATTATTATATACACACTTATATGCATTTAAACGAATATTTTATGTGGGCACCTAAGTTAGAACATCTAAGATTACACAATGCATTCTGTTTCTTTAAGGTGTCAAGATCTCAACAGAGAATTACGAACCGATTTCTAAGCATCCCCATTTTTGGGGGAAAGTGACCCACATTAAGTAATGGAGAGATATATTCTTTTGTACAAAAATCTAGCATTTATTCAAAATTAATTGTTTTGGTCAAAATATAATTATTGTTCTGGTTTAATAATTGTTAGTTTGTTATTGATCTTATTGTATATATTGCAAATTTTTGTGCTTTATATTTCAACTTGTAAATATTTTGGAGATATCCATTATGTGGAAGCAAATTTGTAAATATTGTGTATTCTACGAAAATGAATATTTATACTGCTACCACCGCTTAAGCATTTTATTAGAAAGTAACATATTGCCTTGAAACTATTAAAAATATATTAGGGCATTGTACACTACTAGTCCTAATATTATCGTATTTGTTACTATTACAAAATTAATTCATACGCGTTTAAATTTATCCCTTTATTCTAGTAAAATAATTAATATTTCAATCTCCCATTATCGTAACTGATTTGACTTCCAATAAGGAAATTTGTATTTCCCTTTCAATGACAGTAAGAAAATAATTTACTATTGATTTGTTCAAAAATAAAAAAAAAACGTTTTTAATTCTCTCATATTTTGCTATAATTACTAATTTACTATACTATCATCTACTAAAAAATATATATAT
>CABFPE010000065.1:447863-478987 GCA_900660155.1 Hofstenia miamia | reverse complement strand
GGGGGGGGGGGGGAGCAAAAAAGATCCAAAGTCGGCATTTGAATATGCTTAGCACTTTCGTACTCCCTAGGTCACAGTCCATATTTGTGGTATCAAAATGCACAATTTCTAAAGACAGAATTATGTTTCTTTGTTTAACCATTAATCTTTAATAGATTGATCTTGAATAAATTACACCCCGGTTATTTACCTGTGCATATGCAAAATAAAAATTTTCATTTAATGGGACAATGCAAAACTTCCAAATTATCCGAAATTTTCGTGTATGTAATAAAATGAATCCAAGAACATGCATTCATATATGATTGTCAAATTGTAATTCTAATTAATCACTTTTTCGCAGAAAATTGTCGCATAGAAAAGCATTAATTTTGCAAATATTAAAAAGATATGTCGACTTCAAATAATATCGATGGCCACTTTGAAATTGCCGAGTTTTTGCGGGAAGCTAAAGAGGCTACTCAATCAAATTATTGCTAAACGGAAGCGCTAATTATTATGTTAAAAAAGATGTCTATTGGAAACGCATTTAAAAACTCAGTAATAAGATAAACGCGTCATTATTTAATACTACAACAGTGGATGGCTACTTAATTAATGATTTTATTCAAATGAGTTTGAATTCATATTCGGCATTGGAAAGAAATGAAAATTCACCGTACTCTCGGCGCCAGGGACGGTTGATTCTTCTAATTACACATAGTTACTAATTACGCTTAATGATAAGATCATATTACTTAAGTGTATGTAGTAAGCATGTAATAGAATTAACTTTAAACTGTCAATTTAAAATTTTAGTGCATTAAAGTCCAACATATAAACTAGAGGTTTTTGCAATACCAAGTGATGTATCTTTAGTAATAGATGTTCATATGCAAGGTTTACAAAAATTGTTGTTTATATAGTTCTTCTGCGATAAATTTGAATTATCGATTTTGTCACTAGAATTACGGATTTTAAAGTTTCAGTGAAAAATTCAATAGAACTATCAACATATAGACATTATGGTTAAGTACAGAACCTAATTTTCTACCAAATAAAATTTCCTTTTGAATCGAAAAAGCCAATTTCCTTGATTCTAGTCATGTTACCATTAAACTACCTGTTGAATAAGCATAAAAATGATTAAGTCGGTTTCTATCCAAATTTTCATACAATTTCTGGAAATCCTATTAAGAAGTCTAGAAACACTTATATGTGGACACATCTATTGGGTATGGTCGCCTGTTAAGCAGAACATTTGTGCTAGTGTCTTGCATAAAGTTATATTTGAAGCAAATAATTAGTGATTTGAATTAATGTAGTTTAACTATTATGAAAGATGTATTTTTTGATTTGTGATTTTATGTGGTTTAAATGATATTATTTGCGTTTGGTGTTTTCTATAAGCTTTAAGGCCGGTCTTAACTACAAAATTTAATCAGCCCGACTTTGTCTGAAATTTGTGGAATATAAACTTGCTCCGTCTTAACTGAACGATTTAATCGGCCCGACTTGTTGGCGAAAAATTATTCCATTCACCTAAATTCTTTGTTGGGTTAGGGTTGGGGTTAGAATTTTAAATTCTGAAGTCTATAAACATCTTATATAACTTTGATTAATGGCAATATTACATTTTTAGGCATCAAATAGAATTAATTAAAAAAATTGTATATTTTCTATACATGCTGCATTGAATAACTAAATGCTTAGTATATACAATAGTGCATTCTGTTTTGGCGTGTGATGAATTATATTACAGGATATTAAAACAAAGATCAAAAGAAAAAATCTAATTCAAAACCCAAACACTTGTCAGTAATTACGTTTATTATTGGAAACATACGCGAATAATATATTCCACATGATATAATGCTGATGATGATGATGACGACTACAAGAATCTCTGGTAGCACTACAGAGATCCATGTTTTCTGATTTTGTATTTAATAGATAGCAATGCTGTAACCTCATAAAAATTTTGATGTGATGCGAAAACAGTTTAATTTCTACTCAACATTCTCCAATGAGGTTAAGATTTTACAATGCAAATATTTATGTTCAAAATTTGAGTAGTTTTAACAAGCAGAATAAAAATTTTCATAACTATATTAATCACGATAAAAATTGGCTAAATATGTTAATGAAACAAAAAATAATTAAAATTGTCTTCTATCAGTTATGGGAATTGAAAGCTCATCCGTCAATAATTGATTAGGACGGAACCATCCGACAAAGTCGGACAGATTAAATCGTGTAGCTAAGACGGAACAAGTTTTGTATTGGGGTAAAGATACCCCAAGGTTTAATTTTGATATAGTAAAACTATTGTCATCATGAAGTTTGGCACAAAGGTACAATGGGATAAAAAGTTTGAAAAAATTTCAAAAAAACATTTTTATCCAGACATATTGGCTGACGTCAGCAATCNTTAATTTTGATATAGTAAAACTATTGTCATCATGAAGTTTGGCACAAAGGTACAATGGGATAAAAAGTTTGAAAAAATGTCAAAAAAACATTTTTATCCAGACATATTGGCTGACGTCAGCAATCAATTTGGTAAAAATTCTAAGAGATGTCTTATTTCAAAATGATTATTATTTTTGGGCAACTTTCTATTCAAAACACAAATTGTGAGTTCTACTAATAACTTAAAGGCGTATTAATTTGTTGTTATTGATGCTAATGTCAGCATTTTTGTTTTTGTCTAGTCATTTTCATCTTTCTATATTAAAATAAATGTCAATCACTGTTGAGAAAATAGTCATAATTGCTTGACAAAAAATGGTTTCGCCCCAAAATTTTCATAGAATGTGCAAAACTAAATTTAATGCAGTAAAGAGTTCAGCCAACCTTTAAAACTTGAGTTAAAAAAGTTATTAATAAAAACCTAAATGGGTGGGGTAAATTTACTCCTTCCATTGTGAAGAATAGGGTTAACTACACGATTTAATCGCGTAGTTAAGACAGGCTTTTTTTTCATAAATCTATTTTCTATTGGAATCGTTATGATATTTTTATAGATGCGCCTCACTTCTGGGTTAATGATTCTTTTTATGGAAACTTTAACGATGTCCTACTAAAATTTAAAATAAAATTCAGCTAATTGCTATTGAATGAATTTAACAGTAAACATCATTAAATTTTAATATTTTTTCAATGAGCAACCAATGCCACTAATTTCCTATAGATGTTTCCTGCACCTGAATTTCAGCAAATAGTACCACACCAAAATATAATTGTGATATTTAATTTCTTACATTAAAAGCTGATTAGTTTAGGACAATAAGTATTTAATTTCAGAATTTGTAACTAATATAGGTGTTTTTTTGCTTAAGCCCACAAGACCTCTGTTTTCTGTGCCAAGTATGCGTTCTAATCACGCACATAACGAAGCATGTATCTTGGTTATCTTGGAAGGTGATATAGTACTGCTAATACCTACATTAATTATCCTAAGATTGCCTCTAAGAAAACACATTAAATTCAAAACATTTTTATTACAAGAGACAGTACATTATTTAATAAGAGCAGAAATTCAATAGTATTTTGTTTAATGTCATACGTACATAATTAGTTTCCGAACGTAATACAATCCTTCAAATTTTCCTAATGGTTATTTCTTTTAATATAAGATCAACATGTTAATTAGCAATAGTCCAGTTCCTGTTTTTGAATATTATCATGTAATGAACTCCAATTACGTCAAGTTTATTAATTTAAACTGCGCGTTGTAAGACAGTATTTTCTCTTTAGTTATTGAGGCCACACGAACATTACAATGATTTTCATTCAAAATTTGTTTATAAAATTATCAAGCATTTGTTAAGGTCTAATAGTTTTAGCTTAATATATAAAACAATTAAAATTTAACTATATTTTGATGAAAATATATAGCAAAATATATTATATTATATTAACAAAAGTACTATCCATTGGTAATGTGCAGCAACCATCCGCCAAAAACTGCTTTCCTACCTCTATCCACCTTGCCAAAAAAGCTTTCCCTTACCTCACAATGAAATTTTTTTTGAATTCATTAAACTTATTTTTTAGCATTTTTTAACATTATATTAATATTAAAGCACTTCGAAATTCTTACAGAATATACCCCGCGGTTAACAACGGCGAGAAAACCGGGTACCAGCTGAAAGTACCCATACCTGTATATCGATATTGGTCCAGTCGAACTAACCGCCATTACATTGCGTCGAAGACAGCAAATATAATTTATCTCAGTATATTTTACTATATATATGTAGGCGTAACGCAATATGCTGTACTAGTGAGATAAATCAATTCCAAGCATCTCAATATGATATTTTATCAGATTGAAATGTCATATTTGACAGCAAAACTTCAACTTGCAATTTAAAAAAGTTTGAAGAATGAAATCACAAGAAGGAATTATTATGGAGTATATCATTAATTCTTTGCAAATATAGTTAAGAGCTGTAATTTTTCCTGCATAAGCTTGCATTTGAAATACATAATTTTTTGTGTATATTGTTTATTTTTTGAGGTATACTTTCACAACTGCAATTGCTTTTATTAACCAACGAATTTGACATTTTGTGGATATAAAATATTTAGATAAATAACATGTTTGCTAAATCAATTACTCGTCAATAATACAGAGTATTAATTGGCTAAGCAATTCTCTCTTGACAGCAAAAAAGATTTAATAACTGTTTTTTCTTAAGCGATTGAAAAACAACTATGCATTGAATATATTTACTAATGAGTTTATTCTAAGTCACATCATTGACATTCACTAAAAATACCTTAAAATTCATTACTGATATTGGAAAGTTTCTGCATGGTGAAACATTATTAATTCAATAGTATTTCTGTCTAATTTTACTTCTACGTATTGTACAAATTTGTGTTAAGATAAAGACGTACACTAAATTATAATAGAAAATTTTCATAGAGTATGAATATTTCTATAAGTTTATAATTAAATACAATATCATAACTGCCAATAGGTAGATTTATAGGTAATTTTGTTGATTGCTTTTATATAGTGAGATTTGAATGAAGTAGGAAAAATAGACAAAATCTAAAAATATGTTATTTTTAGAGTTAATGTTCTATTGAATAACTTGAAGCAAAACAAATCTGTGACATCTGACGTTGAACACGGTACACCTCAATGAGCTTGGGAAATCTATCTACATACCAAGAATATAGAATAGAATAGGATCGTATATTTGATAAAAACTATAACAATAAACAGGAAAATTAAAACTACTTTAAAAAAAATTTTTTGCATTTCTGATTTGATAAAAAGGAGCAAAATGGAAAAAAACGGATGTTTCCTTCGTTCTATTTTATATCTATACATCTACAATAATGGACTCGATTTTGTTTTGATTCTATACATTCTTTTGCATTAGGTGTCATCATGCTTTGAATGTGCTTATAATATTAAATGGTTAATTAAGGAGTTTCATATGCTAAAATATGGTGACACCCAAAATTTTGATATGGTTACATATGGTTAGATAGATCACTTGCTTTGTGAATTGGAATGACACCAAGAAACAACATTATTGAATTCAGATGCAAATAATATTTTCGAGAATCAGTTGCCGCAGTAAAAACATCATCAGGATATTTAATAATCAGGTTTTTACCATCCGAGGCTTGAAGGTCACATAAGGAAAAACAGAATAGTGTTGGTCCCAGAGCAGATCCCTGGAGTATATCATTACGAACGCTAGACAAGCAACTCTTCTGAAGCACAATTTTGACTTGCTGTGATCCTTCAATCAGGTAATCTCCAATCCATTTAATAAATCCTCCAGGGAAATTCAATTCTGATAGTTTTCTAAGAAGTTGATGAGATACTGAGTCAAATGCCTTACTAAGGTGAAAAGATTGAGGTATGACCGCATCTACATTGCTAGAATCTAATAATGTGTTTATTTTGTCAAGCAGCTTAATTGAAGCAATAACAGTACCTCCGCCACGTTTGTATGCAAACTGAGATTTATCATCTTTATCAGCAACGTTTTGCGCAACAGACTTTATTGTAATTTTTTCTCGAATTTTAGAAGGGACAGGAAGTAATGATATAGGTCGAAGTTATTTGAGGTTAGCTGTAGAAGTTTTGGGTATGGCCTTAACATATGCTAATTTCCACTTTAGTGGGAAGTGTTTAAGTATGAATGACGTGTTAAGAATATTACATAGGTGTTCTTCCAGAATGTGAGCTGGAGATTTGTAGATAAAAGTTCATTGTTAATCCCAGAGGGCCTAAGCCTTATATTTATAGTTAAACGAATTAGAAAAATTAAGTTTATATTTTCAGTAAATCTTTAGTTGGTCAAATATACTTAAATTAAAATGAAATGCAGAATTGAACAGTATCCAATTAAAAGTATTAAAAACGGTGTTGAAGTCTTAACATTTAATTACTCTTAAAATACACTGCATAGAATTATAGTTTATTTAAAAATCTCACATTTTCATTTGAGAATGATAAAAGTTTTTCTGCAATATCCATACATGCGTACGCTTTACATATTTTCACATAAATTTGAATTAATGATGGAAATACGTCATTGTAAATTTAATTAATGCATTAATTGGAAGTAATAATCAAAGCATCTTTGCAAATAAGAGTTTTAGAGACAAATTTGATTTGCAAATATCACTCACTAATATTAATTATTGAAGTATTTACACAATTATCCTAATGTAATTTCAATAAAATTTTTATCTTTATGGTGTAATAACCACCAGAGGAGTGGTTAAAAAATTTTCAAACTATATACTATAAAACTTACGAAAATACGTTTCTAAATATGCAACAAATCAAAATATGGAACTATATTCAATCACCAAATAGCAATAAAATAGAATTGTGATCTGTAGAAATCCAAAGAATAAGGATGAAGTTATATATTAAACTGCTTTTATAATTTCTTAGTGACTAACTAGGACCTAAATTCATATAAATTGGTTTGTTTTTTATCTGTTTTTTTATTTCGCTGCTTTTCTCATCTCATGTATATAGGTAATTCTTTTATCAATTACATTTAGCCCTATTTGTCCCACACTACTTTTGTCACAGGGAGAGAGGCTTGATTCTGCCCTTTAACAAAAATTTTTCTACTAAATAGTTTGCAATGACACTTTGTACCTCACAATGCTGATGGCATTATCATTTTCAAAAACATTTAGTGAAAAAATGGTGATTTTTTTGAAGTTTTAAACTTTTCAACAGGCTACATTTTATAATACTTTATGCGTTGACAAAAACTGGTTAATGTCTCTATGTCGGTTTTTTCTGTAAAACTGATATAAATTGTTGAAATGGAGAACAAAATTATTGGAAACAGCTAGTTATTGTGTACAAACCTCCTATTTTAATGACTACAATTGTAGAAGCAACTTTATTCCAAACTATCTAAAAATTAAAGCAAAAATATTATTAAGTTATAAAAATAGCACATATCCATGCAGTCTGTAGTTTTTTTATTAATGCTTAAATTGACAGAAAACTTGTAATAGAAATGTGACATATACCGTATTAAAAAATTTAATTATCCTCGCAAGGATGGATCCATATTTCTATCAAATACAAGAAATGTATTATTGACCAAGTAATATCTCCTTAGAAAAATTAAATGCATACATTTTTTAATTCTCATAAATATTTTTTCCAGATCTTTACAGTTAGCATCGAAATTGAAATATTAAACTGATATATTATAATTTAAAAATGTACAAAATTCATTAAAATAAATTCTGATTGACGTAACTAATGAAATTTTGCCATAATTTAAAATTAGTTTCATCTATAATGTTTTTAAGAGATATTGAAGCACTAATATATGCTGGAGTGGAGATGTGGATTATATCGACTAAAAGCCTCAAGAGTTTGCATTGTTTAAGAATTCTAAACCTATTGTTACTGGGATATTGATTTCTGAAGTTTAGAGGCAGTGGATTTATATGAAATAGATGAGGTGTCCTTAATAGTTATTCAGCAAAATTTTAAAATGCATCAAGTTAAAGAAATCTAGTTTTAAAGTCAAGTAATATAATATTTGGAATGCATGTATATAATGAAATTTCTATAGTCACATGCAATATTTATTGCATTTGTTAGATTTCGAGATCTAAGTTGAATTTTACTGCGCCATCCAGTTTTTGCCAGATCTAAAAACAAATTTTCCAACACTAATTGATTGGAAATGACTTCAAGAAAGTAATACGATGTAAATGAATTTCAATTAAACTGTAGGTGAACATCAGCAATGTGTTGAACACTTGATTTGTTGAGTTCCTTAAATGATTCATTAGTTATTTTTCAAGAATTGACAATGCATTTCTAGTCAATTCCACAATAAAGCTAGTAGACTACTACAGTATTATTAACTGTTCCATAAACTTCAGCTTGATTTGTTCTTGTAAATTCTCTATACTTTTATAATGTGCTCCCTTCTTTAGAAACATAACTAAATTTTAAGGAAGACTAAATGATTAAATACATAGTCATGGGAATTACATGCGTGTCAGAACACAGGTTATTTAAGACTTGATTAGCATACTTAATTGATAGACAATATTTAATAATAATAATAATAATAATAATAATAATAAGAGCAAAAGCAAATTTTATTGCTGAAAAAAGACTAAAAACTACAAACTAATATATATATATATATATATAATATACAAAATCAATAAATATGCACAATTACTTAAAGGGCACCNAATAATAATAATAATAATAATAATAGTAATAATAATAATAATAATACATTGGAAATACCAGTGTTGAGATATTCCGCAGGAATAGTTAGGTGGGACAAGAATGAACTGAGGGAATTAGACAGGGAGACAAGGAAGATACTAGCAGCAGAGAGAGCATTCAACTTAAATGGAGATGTAGATAGGCTGTACACGGCAAGGCATAAGGGAGGGAAAGGACTGCTAAGTGTGGAGGAAACTGTAGAAGCAGAAGCACTAGGGCTAAAGGAATACGTAGAAGCACAACCTAAAGGGTCACTACTGGAGGTCACTAAGGAGTTAAGGAAGATAAGAGCTGACAGAGAAAGAAAGAAGGTATACCAGAGTAGGATGGAATCAGAGAGAAAAACAAGGTATAGGCAGAAGGAAATGCATGGAGAATACTGGAGGAACACAGAAAAGTGTGACAGAGAAGAAAGCAACAAGTGGTTAAAGGAAGCAGTACTTAAAATAGAAACAGAAGCATTGATAATGGCAGCACAGGAGGAAGCAATAAGAACAAACTGGGTGAAGAAGAATATAGACAGAAGAGTGGAAGTTAGTGATAAGTGTAGGCTATGTAAGAAAGAGTGTGAGACAGTACATCATCTGATAGCAAAATGTGAGAAGTTGGCGCAGAATGAGTATAAGTTCAGGCATGACAAGGTAGGAAGAATGGTACATTGGAGCTTAAGCAGGCAGCATGGGTTAGAAGCAGGAGACAAGTGGTATGAGCGCAAGCCGCAGGGAGCCATCGACAATGAGAAGGTTAAGATACTGTGGGACTTCAACATACAGACGAGCAAAGTGAAAGAAGCACGGAAGCCAGAAATATTAGTGGTAGACAAAGAGAAAAGATTAGGAATAGTGATAGACATAGCAGTATCAAAGGACAGAAATGTAGACAGCAAGGAAAAAGAGAAGATAGACAGGGAGTTGGCAGAGGAAATAGAAAGGCTGTGGAAGTTAAAGAAGGTTGAAGTAGTCCCGGTAGTAGTAGGAGCACTAGGAGCAGTGAGTAAGAAGCCTAAGAGATACTTGGAGGAGTTGGGAGTACCAAAGTGGGGAGTAGCAGTAGCACAGAAAGCAGCATTGTTAGGANGGGCATAGATGGAGATGGTTTGAGGACGAGCAGTGGGGATAAGATTGAGGAAGTCAAAGAGGGGTACAAATACTTAGGTGTGATAGAGAAAGATACACACCATTATTCTATTTGTGCTGCGCAACGATGGAATTTTGTAAAGAGAAAGCTCGCTTTTCGGCCTACGTGGAGATGCAAAATGGCATCAGTGACAAAGAAGTCCACGAAAAGTTGACTACAGCTTCCCGTACTGCTGCTCCGACTTATTCCACTGTGTCACACTTGTGCAAAACTTCAGAATAATTCACGCGCAAGTTGGTGTTACGTTCTGTGCAGTGGACGACCGAGGACATCTTGAAGTAATGAAAACATTGGAAGGAGCAATTGAGCGAAGAGTTGCAGATCTCAAAAGATACAGTTCTGCAGATCCCCACTGATGACCTTAAGATGCGCAAACTTTGCAGCGTCTGCATTCCTCAGGCGCTAACTGAGCTGAACAAACGACAGAGAATTGTGGCGGCATAAGGTGTTCTTCAGAAACTCGACGAACTATATGCAGTTGAGGATGAGACTTCAAGCTCCCAAAGCAAGAAGCAAGTGCTGGGTGCAACTTGCGCAGCAGCAAACCCCTGTTGTGCGGGCAAAGCTTACTAATCAGAAGACTCTCCTGCTCTTCTGCTTCACATCTAACAAGGTGTACCCCGAGGCTTTGCCTTATGGTCAAACAGTGGACTCCGAGACGTATGTTTCCTTCATACGGTCCGTTGGGAGAACATTGGAGAGTTCTGCAAAGTGATCTAACAAAATTAGGCAATTTGTCCATTCAACACGATAATGTGTGGCCACACACATCAGCCGTTACTGTTCAGTTTTTTAGACAACGTAGAGTGAAAATTGTTGCTCATCCTCCGTATTCCCCTGATTAAAATTTGTGTGACCATTGAGTGTTCGCGCATCTCAAGTGCTGCTTCAAGAAGATGACATTCCACATCCACGAAGAAGTGAAAGAACAGGTATTTGGGGATATCCCAGTTCAACGCTCCCAGTCCGAGCTAGATAAGCTCAAACATCATTTGCTACGTGTCATTGAAAACAATGGGTGCTATGTTATATAAATACAGCTTTTTGTTTTGGAATTGTTGTTTTCTAAAAAATGGTAGAGCGATCTTGAAACTTTGCAGACACACTAACTAATAATTAAAGCTTTAACAAATTAAGTTATAAAATTTGCAAAAAATTCGAACACAAGCAAGAAGAACATTTGCAGAAGTGCAAAGGAGAGTACTTAGAGTAGAAACCATATTTTGAGATAGAATTCGTGCAGAAAAGAAATATGTCAGATTTAGACTGCTTATAGGGAAATCAAGAAATATGCTGTAATTACAAAAAGGAATGACACGATATGATAAATTTTTAAACCAGACAGTTTTGTGACGACCATCTGTGGAGAGAGAAAAGTATCTAGAGAAAAAGCTAGAAAATTTTAAACATCGAAGTTGTAGAGTTCCAGATGAAGCTTATTGGGGAAAAGTAAATCAAGGTACTTAGGTATATTGAAATGCGTAATAAATTGCCTTTAATGAAGAGGGAGAAAGGGATAAAGATTACGAGCACAAGTTGGATTGAAGACAATCTAACTTGCAGCAAGAGAAGAAGAAAGACATCATCACAGAGCTGTACAGAAAGCAGAGAAATAATAAGAGTTTAATACAATATATTTGGTGTGAACCAAGAATTCGATAGGCACTTTGAAACAAAGAATTTTGAGGTTTAATTGTAACTATGGACAATTATATATTTAATAAGATATAGCTACAATTCGATAAGTGACTTATAATAAGGTCTGATTTGCATGCACAACAATTTAATTGCATGTGTGGCATCTACAACATTTGAAAGAATGCCTCCAGGTGTGGAATCTCTTAACATTAAAAATAATTTTTTGAAACTGTATACTGTAATATCTATGTGATTACATCATTCATATGCTAAAAATGCATTGCATTTGTATATATTTCGATACTCTAATTGAGATTGTTGTGCTGGCATACTTGCAAAATGGTCTGCAAATTGAAATTCATGTTTGTAATTTTCTTGCATGAGTTTGCTTTTTAAGTTTTTATGTACGTATAAGGTTGCTCATTATAATACTAGGAAAGTGTTAAGACTGTCTAAAGTCTCTACACGTTCTTATGCACAGCTGGACATACATTTGTATGCAATCTATCTGCGCAGCATTTCAGGAAAAAATCATGGCATCAGGTATAATTCAAATTTAAATATACTCAGGAACTCAGGAATCAGCTGCATAAATATTGAGGGATTCTGCTTAGTGATATTCAAATTTTGTTTGTTAGTTTCAATGAATGATGGCAAATGCATTCAATCAAATATAAAGTAAGCGCTTTAAAATTAATTATGAAAATTATATATATATATATATATATATGCGAGGTGTATATATGAGCATTCTCGAATTATACACTTGAATGAATTTTTGATTGAGTGTCGAAACATAAAAGTTCGGCTGACTCATATAATTCTTCAAAGCAAAACGTTTTTGCAATCTTTAAAGACTAATTTATTGAGCAAATGAAAAAATCCAATGTGTAAATCAGTCTTAAATTTTAGCAAAATTGTCAGTCATCAACTACCAGAGGTAATAAAGAACATAAAGTTTAAAAATTGAAAGTTTGTATTTTACATGTGAAACCTGTGAAAACAAAAAATATGAATTAAAGATTTTGTCATAGTATTATTATTGTATTAATGAATGATTTATTTCTAGACAATTGTTGAAAATAACTAATTGATCGCACATTATATTGAATTTGGCTAATGTTTAAATGAATCTTTAAAGATAGTCCATAAATATGTTAATCAATATTTTTCTATGACTTAATATTACGTATATTGCTGTACGCATAAAAAAGTATTTGTAAACATAAAAAGTTTTTAAACAAGAAACAAAATGTCCACTTTTTTCAAGTATTTCAGTCAATATTGATCAAAAACATAATTTATTGAAAATAAAATAAAAAATTTTTAAAAATGTATAATGAAATTAGTTATTGAGACTACAATATAACCTGGCGGGGTTAAGAACATACTAAAGAAGCTCAGATCGATCTGTTTATTTAAAGGCTTAAATTAATTCATATAGTTTTGAAGGATAACTTGTAGTAAATTTTTATTATAAATCGAGCACACAAATAAAATAGCGGGTTTTGATATCATTTTTTTAAATATTAGTACATATTGAAAACTGAAAAAAATTCAATGCTTTTTTTTAGAAAATAAAAAATCTTTTTAAGACATATATATTTATTGAACTTTAATGTTAACTAATTTCAGTAAAAATTTTATATTTTGTGAAAGCTTTATAGGTTTACCAAGGTATTATTGAATATCATAACTTAAAGTTTATGATAATTCATTGTGATTTCTTTTGAAAATGTTGCAAATCAATTTGCATAATATCAATTATTACTTTAGTATGATGTATAAATTTTGGTTTAAAATTTAATATTGGTACTTGAAATATTGTCCAGTGTATGTTTTGAATTAAAAACCTGAGCGTATGCTCTTTTAGACTATTCTCCAGGACAAAGAAGACGCGGCGTAGGCAAGCGATTATTTGAAGATTATGAGACTGAAGAAAAACGTGTCCCATTAAAAGCATGGAGAACTTTTGCTGATGATTCATATAGTAAGATCTATTAATCTTAAATATATATGTACTATTGTATAAATATCTTAGCTTGATCTACATATTATGTAAGGGGCAGTAAACACATCTTATCAAAAATTCAGTTTCAGGTTGCTATAACATTATTTTACAATCTATCAAAACAAAGTGACATCTTAAGAAAATTAAATTGACTTAGAAATTCTTTGTTTCACAATATTTTATTATATATATATATATATATATATATATATATGTGTGTGTCGTTGTTCGATACGGGGCTTACCCTAGCCATGGATATCTCCTATTTGCAATCTTGCCTTAGCTGATTCGGATTGCTGTTTAGTCTTATTCAGATTATGTTCATACTTGGAGGAGATTTTTGCAGTCTCTGACTGCTCTTGTTTACATTTACATTTAATGGATGAGCAATCGATACTTTCAGTAAGCCAAAGGCATGAAATTGACTAGGAAATATAATTCAGATGATCTTATATAATAAATAATGTCTGCTAAGATTATCAGTTTTGTAAATCTATTCTTAATTCTTACTCTGAAACGCATGATTGAACAAAAGTTTTTTGAAACAATGGAATCTTACATTCGTTGATGTTTTGTATTCCAAACTAATTTTTCTTCTAACGTAGACCGCCATTAAATGGCGATGAGTCGATATTCTCCAGTGCGCAATAATTTGTCTGAAATCATCTTGATAATTTTTGTCAAATTACTTAACGATGACGCGAATTTGAAATTAAAGTATAATAATGGTAAGCGATTAAACTTTTTCAAAGGAAAGCGTTCAAATTTTATTATGTGTTTTATAGGTGTGGTGTAGTGTTGATAAATGTTTTGTAAATGTTGCAAGTCATTTAAAAGATAAATTCGGTGTTCATTATTTAAAAACATTAAAATTTTTTGAAAATTTACTTTTTTAATTTCATACTCTGTATAGTAATTTTTAACTGCTAATTGGATTCCTTTACACAACGCTTAAAAATTTTTTTATAGATAATTACTTCAATTTTCTATTTTCTTTTGCTAACTAATTACTAGAAATGGTTTTCAATGACTGACTCATTTTTCCATGCAGTATTTGTCCTTATTATAGTATATTATTTAAGAATCTCCTGATGTAAAAACAAGAGAATAAAAATAAGTTCTAAACAAGAGAATAAAAATAAGTTCTTCATCTTTACCATAATGTACATTCATATATATACCTTCACAAAATTTTCAATAGTAATGCGTTAATAGGTGCTGGAGCTATTATAGCCCTGTCAAATGACATTGTTAGTATTCTAGGTTTCAAAATATTCTATATATATATACATATATATATATATATATATATATATATATATATATATATAAGCTATATTAGCATAATATTATTTTGATAAATCAAATCCTGGTATATTTATCAATAGTATGACCTTGGAATAAATCCATTATACATGTTTGCGCATAAAATTAGCTTCCCATAGCTATTAATGTTGATAAAGCTTTGTTTATACATAAATTTCATATATTTTCAGATATTTAATTGTCTTCAATTAAAAGCGCAGTTGATCAAGATCCCAAAATTAGGAAGCTATTAATTCAATGCCGTTCTAACAAAATTGTTAACTAGACAGAGGCCACACCAACTCACCCTCTTCTGTACGGAAATTCTGAAAGGGTGGCGATACGTTTTGATGAAGTTTCTTACTTTTGAGAATTTTTGCAACATTTGATATAACAAAACTTGTATTTTGTGTTAGAATTGTGTATCTGATCACTTGTTTCAAACAATTGAAAACCATTACTAGGGTGTGACTAAATGCCAATTATAACATTATAATATCAGGGGTGATAAATATTTATTAAAAATGAAATTCTTAATATCTCTTTCTGTAAGGACAGGCTAAATACATTGGCAATACATATAACACAATTTTCTTATGAATGTCAGTTTTCCTCTAAGATTTAGTAATTTTTTTGGGTATATAGTTCCAGTGACAGGTTGATTTATTTTGAAATTTCGGAGGCGTCATGTAGCTCTAATCATTTTTGGGCAGCTATAAAGTGGGTTCTGGACGTTACTTTAAGTCCAAGCTCAGACCCGTGTTCATTCGATTTCTCAAGTAACGTAATTTTTTAACTTTTCTTGGTAATGATTTTTCATAAATATGATGTCTATCATTTTCACTAATCCACAGATAATTGTATTCCTGTGACTTAGGAGCATGGGACACTAAGTTTAATCAAACAAAATTGTCTATTTTATATTATTTATATTATAACTAAATATTATATTTAATAGGGCTGAAACTAATCTTTGTAAAAATATATATCATTAAAATTTATATGATGTAAACACCGATTGAATTTATTTCATAATAATGAATAATAAGCCCATTTTCTAAAGCAAATAAATTAATAAATAAATGCAAAATTCCGTTGGATTTACAATTTGTGTATTATATTATTACCATAAATTTTTTTTATTAAAGAAATTTTGCCATAAATTTTCCACATTTTAATTTTATAAGATTATAATAATTTAATATTAATATCATCATATCTGTACATCACATCAATTATTTAGTGATTGAACCACTTTCAATTTATTGAGAAAAGAGTTGTTTTATGTTTTCAGTTGTACTGTGTTGTACATTAAGTATGGACTTTGTTTTTCCTACTTAAAACATCGTAGATTATTTCAGATTTAAACTGATTAATATATACCGATTGATTCCTTCATTGATTGCCACGTACCCTAACTATTTGATTCAACCCAAAGATAAGCAAGATCTATCCTGAACTTTTATGTAGTAGGGATAAATTTGAGTTTAGAATAAATTTTTAAATTGAAGAGCAAACCGGATTCATAAATGAAATATGGTGCGCACTAAAAGGGGGTTTATAAACCAATTTTCTAACTACATATCAGAATTTACTTCCTAAAGAATTAGTTGTGATTTCAATGAAGTTTGATACATCACTATAACATGTAAAACAACTACGATTTACAAAAACAATGATACAAAGTGTACGCTAAATTTTTTAACACGAGTAATAAATTTCTCAGTTGGTTTTAATTCATTAGTACCAGTAAAGATGCCATACCTCAATGATTGAAGAATGTATATTGGGAGATTATGCAAACATTTTACATTTTATATAATTTATGGAATATGAACTTGGTGATATTTTTGTTTCCTATCACGAGAATGAATGTCTAAAATTGCTAACTCTCCGCAAATTGAAGTTTATTCTAAATCAATATTCTTTAAATTCTTTTGGCATAGGTTGAGAGGTTCTTTCATTCTTAAGAAGCAGAAAATTTACTAATGTGTTTTTTTGAAATTAAATTAAACAGTGACCACCTCAGGCTTTTCTTATAGTAACATGATAGGTAGATCGAGTTCAAATTATCTGATTAATGAACCAATGTTACCTAGATTGAATTATTAAAGAGAATATAGTGAAATTCACTTTAATTTCGAAGTGCCATGTTCATTAATATACTAAAGCTTTGCTCAGGAAGTAAATATCGCATAGCAATATCTAATAAAGTTGCCCCGATACACGATATGATAATTTTCGCTTTCCTTTTTGCAAAGTAATTTCGTTTTGATTAAAAGAGAAAATCAGTGATTAAAATTTTCCTTTATATTTTTATATAATCTAATTACCGAATATATTCACCTAATATGCGCATGTGATTTAATCCGAGAAAGCAGAAATGTCTTTTTCTTAGTAAATATCAGACTTGAAAAAATTTAGTAATATACACATAATTTTCAACACAAATAATACATTAATTGGCAAATGTCATTCACGGAAATATACGTATTAATACAACGATAACGTTAAGAAAAAATGAATGATTTAAGCTAAATTTATTTTTCTATTTGTATTTTTAATAAAAAATGAGATCCTTTTTTCAAAAAACTGTTTTATTGAAGAGAAGATCAGACATCATATCGAGCATCTTTAAATTTAAATAAAACTAACACAACATGCATTTAACAGGGGCCCCGGAAGCAATTTTGAACTGGGGGGGGCTAATTTTAATTAAAAACTTATTATGTAAACAAATTAACATTATGTTGGTACACATTAGATAATATTAAAAATTAACGAAAAACATTAAATATTTGTCTATCTAAATCAAATTCAAACCATTTTTTAAAATATTTTAATAGCTTATTTTTGGCCATTTGAAATAATTTAAATAAACTTTCCGTTTGACTAACTAAAAAGTACCAATAAGTCAACAATAAAAATTTCATTTCTTTTGAATAGTGAACACAAAGTTTCTTTTATTTAGTTTAAGAGAAATGTACTACAATTTAAATTATGACTGATAGTATATTTTACTTGAGTTGCTAATTTTATCATGCATATGTATTAGATTACTGGTAACTGAACAGAGACAGCCTATGAGTGTTTGCATTAATGAACTCATCAGCTATCATGTCCATATCAAGCTGGTCTGTTTCTTTCTTATGTATATTCAACAGCATCAGATGATTTATTCTCCTTTGTGTTGTTTTGCTTCTCAAATAGGTTTTTATTCTTCTCAAGGAGCTGAATGATCTTTCACTTGTAGCATTGGTTGCTGGAATGACTAGATCAGCTTAACTAGTTGAATAACTTCATCAAAGAATACTTTTCTTCCACTACCTTCAATCAGATATTGTTTAATGTCACTCAGTGTCACAGCATTGTCTTTTAAAATGTCATTGTTGATCTTCATTATGAGCATTAGTGGATGTTTCTGATACAGATTCTACCTGTGCAGGTGGACTTTTAAAGAAGGAATGTATTTTACTCTGTTTTGGTTTTTTAGTGATGCAGTCACTATTACCATTAGTAGGTCTTGCCGTCATAGTTTCTACTACTAAAAATTAAAGGATAAAATAAAATAAAATTATAAACTAATTTTTTTATTGAAATATTAAATTTTATAATCACAACTGGACTAAAACATATTGGGATCTCATAAGAATTATAAGAATATTTTACCAATAAAAATGCACATGAATTTAAACATAATAACTACATATTTGACCTAACCTAAACCTATGCAGCCATTATTAAGGCTGACTAAGAAACTATGTTTCTCGTTGGCTGTAAGCATTAGTAAACTAACTGCCAGACAATTTGTACGAAATGCATCATCTGCTTTGTTGTTTTAATTATTGATACACTTCAACTAATGACTGCAAATTTAACTTTGCATGTTATGGCCGCAAATCTCCCCATTAATTTTTGAGCAGCCCTGCTATATACCATTTTTCATTCGATTATTCAGCAAATTATCGCCTATATAAAGATGAGGATGACTTTAAAATAATAGTGGTGGTGGTTGGGGGGCTTTGTGGCAAAAAAAAACTGGGGGGGGGCTATAGCCCCCCTGCTCCGGGGCTCATGTTTAATTATATTCTTATATACATTGCGACACAAAATGTTTCTTCCAGACTTCAAATCTGTGAAGATGTTTTATGAGAAATTCATAAGTATAAATTTGACTGATGTAACACCAGTGGTGTTATATTTTGGAATCAGATAGCTCTTCTTTATGAAATGTCCTTGGTGTTTGAAAATGCTAGAGGCATATTTCCTTTATAATGTCCTAGATTCACATAAATTTCAAGGAATATTATACTTTAATCCTATAATTTCAGATCTCAACTAACAACAGGAATATGGCTGCTCTAAAAATAGAATAACAAATTTTCAACAGTTCCTTGTGAGAAATCATATGCTATTCTAGCGAATTTGAAAAATTGTTCAAAGTAAACTAGATAAACCCTCATCAACAATTATATTCAATATAATGCGAACCCCAAACACTCCAGGGTTATTCATATCCAACCATGAACTAGGATCCAATATGCGTTTGCGAATGTTTGTTAGCAAACTTCATTGGAAATATTCAACAACCAATTCAAATGAAAGTAAACAACTCCGTACAATTTGCAAGCAAAAAACTACCGCAATCGATATTCTGTTTGTATAAGTTAGCAACTTATAATCAGCAAAATATATAATTATAATTAGCACCTTGCCTAACTTGCACATATCATTTAACAGCTAATTACTATATTTGGAATGGATTGCTTCAAACTTATCATTTCAGTCAAACGGAGAATTTTTTAATTAGAAACTTCCTAACTTTGACAATGCCATTGCATGCTACAAAGTAAAATATAGTCACTATGGAAACCTAACAATTGACACTGCGCAAATTGCCAAATTTGTTAATAAAATGTTTGTACAGAGGTAGTCTGTATGGTGCCAATTGTGAAAACGTCCTCTATTAAATAAAACCAAATTTGATTTTAAATAAATTTGAAACTTGAAATAATTTCAAGTTATTTTTAACGAATTGATTAGATACGCCGTTTACTAAAAATTGTATCTTGAATTCAGTAAACGTCCTGGTTTACATCACAACAAAAGAGATACTTGCAGGGCAGGGCAATATATTTTCTAAACATATATGTTGAAAAATAATTAAATTTTAAAATTGCACATTATAGTATCATATACTCTCCAAAATTCAGCTTTAGTATTTTAAATTTCAGTGTTGTAACGTATCATAATTTTGGCAAGCAACCGCAAAAATTTAAAAATATTTGGAATTGATAAAATTGGCTGAATTGACATTAACTAAATGGCACGTGAGGAAATAGTTTGGGAAAGCTTGTCCCAAAATTTTCGACTCATGTCAATCTATAAATACCTCATTCTAGAATTCGTAAAACATTGTGATATTATAGAGAACTTAGAGTTATTATTAATAAATTTTGAACAATTACAACGAATTTATTCAATCAATAGCGCTAAAATTTCAAAATGCCATGCAAAATTACACAACGTAGAATTTGCTTTATCCTTGATACAAGCAGGTATGTATTCAACATATGAATATCAGCCTTGTCAACGAGACGAGCTTCTAACGCGGCGAATCGAGCCCAGCTTAGCAGAGTATTGGATGTACAACAAGCCCAAAACGAGCCGTTTTTAAGCAAACCAAATTTATAGTGCTGCTTGTTAATTTGATTATACAGATTTTTCTTTTTTTCATTCAATATTCCATACTTTTAATCTTATTTTAGAAATGTTTATTGAATAATAGCAAAAGCAATTGAAAAAATTTTGAGAGGCCAATATATTTAAAATAATATCGAGCTGAAATGAGACTCATTGAAAGATCTTATGTGCCGAGCCGAGCCGAACTTACTCAACATTTAAACGAGTCGAGTTTAGAACTTACGGCTCGTTGAGAAGTCTAATGAATAGCAAGGAAATTCTGGCAAAACCTTGTAATAAAAACAGAACTATTGTTTCCATGTATCTTTAAACTTGAGGATAGTTTGCCTTTATTAAATACATGTATTTGAAGCGTAATGGGATCAAGACATCAATATCACACATAGCATTTGCCTGCTCTACAATCATGACCATAAATATCCGGACAGTGCTCTGGACAAATTATTTTTGTAAGAATTAATGTTAAATTTGGATTTTTTGAACCATAATTAGTTCTTTCACTGTGAACTCAATCATCATTTAAATTTTTTTTCAGAAATATAGCATCCATTTCATGCTTCTGTGAATGGGGACACTACAAATTTCTTCCTGAATATGCATGTTATGGAAAATATAACTAAAAAACAAACTCAGTGTAAAAAGTTTAGCATATTCACAAATTTTGATATTGATCCACTCCGTATTCTCTAAGTAAAGTTCTATTCAACCCACACCACTCTAGTGTGTTAGAATGGGTTTATCCACAACTTGCACTGTATACCAGATTTTGTACGCCCATGATAATGACCAAATGTAGTTGGAAAATATGGTAGAGTGCACAGCACAAACAAAATCTTAATTAGAAACTTTCAATTCGTTTTTAATTAATATTTTTTTCAGAATTTTAACACGAAGTTTTGCAAAAATATTTTTAATATAAGTGCTGTCTACTTGGAATGGCCAGAAATGCGATCCCATCATTATTCTTAATGACGTCGTTAAATCTCAAAATTTGGTTATTTCTTAATTAAATTAACATTTTGGAATTAATGAGATTCATTATAATTTATTCGCAACTTATCATACGTAACGTTCCTGCTTATTTTGCATTCATTTTTCACACTAACAATAATTATAAGGCTTTGCAAAATTTGGAAGAATATACCCCGGGTAGAAAACAACATCCGATTCATAAAATGGCAGATATTTCTTAGGAAATTCTGATCCTCAATAAAAATTAGGAAAAGTCACATAAAATAATCAAAAGCTAAGTAGGGGAGAAAATACCCCCAGGTCAAATAGGGCTAAAAATAACCCCAATCTTAGATATCATAGATAACTTGTATACAGGGGCTTAGATCTTTAGTATTTTCTAGCAGGAAATTAAAAGACAAAAGTTTTTTTTAGCATTTAATCTTTTTATACAAAACAGCCCAGTGTATTGACAAGCGCAACCGCAAGCTGCATAAGCGGCGAAACAATTATATAACGCAAGCGACAATAAACAAGAGTTATAAGTCTTGCTGAGCAGGGCGTTCACAGCTTTATGCATGTGATGCATAAACCCACTTATCAATATCTAAAGGTAAAGAATGCTTACATTTTTCTTCCTCTGATGTGTTAACAGGGAAAAAACTAAAATGTCTGAAAGTAGGATCCAAAATATCATTCGATTCGGCTCAAATATTAGCTTAGTAACACGATGTGCTCAGAACTTATCCCTCAATCGATCACCCGATTCTAACTCTTTTATGAGTGTTGGCTATTATTTCTTTCTGACCCTATTTTACATTTGTATTTTTATTGACTTTTTTTCTTCTATTATATTCTAATTTAAAGAAAAGTGAACACAAAAAACCTAAAATTCATAAGCGCTATAAGCGGTGATAAGTGCAAGTTGAAAAAGCCAAAGCGACGATAAGCGAAAATTTGTTAAGCGATCGATTCACTATGCTCCACTGAAAGAATTTGTATCTTTTACACAACTGAAACTTTTTATAATTATATTACCACTTGAATTACTCAAATAAATTAACAAAATGGCTGTATTCTTTTAATTTCCTTACATTTTTGGAGAGGGGAATCCCCCAGGATCTACGCCATTGCTTGTATACAACTCCTTATGCTCATTTCCATTTAATTGCCATAGATGGAAGTTGCTAATTAAACTGTCTTTGATAATTTTAGTGTTATTACTTATATGTCAGATAATGGTTTGTATATATCAGCTATATAAAGTAATACAATGGCTTTATATTTCAATTTACTACTTGAAAATCAAATAGAGCCAATGTGACAGCTTTTTCCTTAGAGTACTTATACTAATTAATAGATCGTCTGTAATAATTGAAACAAAAAATGTCTCTAAATTTGACAGTAATTGGCAAGACATATTTAATATTGCTTTAGTCACTTAAAAACACAAATTTTCAAAATTCTAAACAAATCGACATTTTCCAATTAATACTGGTTCCATTCCATTTTTCTTTTTATTCAAAATAATTTCATGAAGCTTGCTCAGGAAAAAAGTGAAAATCTTTTAATAACCACAGTGTTCACATCAGGTAAACTTTAATTGCATCAGGAAGACCTGCAAAGAAAGACGAGACTGGCAGGGTATTTTACCGAAATGTGCATTAAAAATACTGGATCACTATAACTACTTTTATGATAGTGTTCTGAGCACCATACTGTTTTACATCATATATTTAAATTCTTTTTTAATATTTCTCTTTATTGAAATATATTTGAATTTTAGTTTCTTATTGATTAAATGGCCAGAACTACTACAACATTTTGCAATAGCTTAAGGAATCAAACTTATGAATTATAGTATTAGTTCATTCTTAGGCAACCTTAATTAATTCGGTAAAAATCGCATTTCCATCAATATGTTGTCTTATATTTTGCCAAGTCTGATAGCATTGATTTTTAAGGCGCAAAAACTGTACTAAGTTTTCTCACGTTTCGTCAAATAGTTTTTTGAGAATTTCGATTAAATGTTAATTGAGATTGCACGAAATTCATTTTAATGATAATAATACAGTAGAAAATAATGCAGATACATCTATTTACATATTCTTAGGGATTATGTAAGCGGTGCCCTTCGCATATTACAAATCTCAAGAATTTTAAGGCTCTCTATCTCATTACTTAAGGAGGACTTTGCTAAGGAAATTTGATCATCACATAGAAAATATAATTGAAATCGGACTTTAGTATGTGATATACAAAAAATCCCAAATTCAATAATTAGTATAACCACTTGAAATAATACCATCCGTATATCAAATTATACGCTTTTCTCTTTAATGTGCAGAATAACGGTTGATTTAAAGTTTTTAACAAAATAAAAACTTTAAGTTGAGAATGAAGCGTTCAATTCTCGAAATCTTTATTAGCAATTTTTTAACTTCATAATTAAAATTTTAATCATTACAATTAACAAAAAATCAACATTACAAAATATAATATTTTAAAATCATTAAATTTAAAATATTTTTTAACAAAAAAAGAAAATAAATATATATGTGAATAAAATTAACACTACAATGATTTCCGATATTAAATTATAACAAAATATTTATGTAATTTAGAAATTTTCCTTTACAAATATTAAAAATTTTCATTTAACAGTTGATCTTCCATAATTAAATGAAAAATATAAGCTACAAAGTATATGCATATATATATATATATATAAATATATATACATAAATATAAATATAAATATATATATATTTTTTTTCCACTTTTTCTAGTCAATGCAGTAGCAACAAAAAGCACTGAGACAGAAAATATATAAAATAGCATTCATGAAATATATATCTGTCTTTGTAATAATTCATTTTTAAGAGAAATCTTGGCTTAGAAATTTAAAAGTACTTTTATCTCGTACATCATATCGAATGATCTCAGCGCTATTGTGTAATTCAGTGTTATTTATACATGAACACGGTGCCAATCAACGACACAAAAGAAAATGGAGAAGGGCATTTTCACCTAATGGAATAATTGCATTAGAGTCTAATTTCTGATGAGCATTGTGAGGGTCTAATTCCATTAGATGATGGAACTCGTCTATTAGTTAAGACCCCACTGTTATAATAAATGCAATTTTGATGGAATTACACACTCAATTACGAAATTTGAAAAACAACGAATCACTTGAGAATAATCAACTAAATTCTTGCTATCAGTTTTAAAAAGCTCTCCCATGCGCTATTGAGGATTTTTTAAAATGATTATACTCAACATATTGTAAAAATATTGGCTGTGACGTCTTAAATATCTATGTATTCTAAAGGTATTTGGCATGAGATATTTGTGAAGGATTTTCTGTCTACGAAGAGTGTGGACTGAATTTTCTGTTGGGGAACATCTGCTACTGCTACTCAAGTAAAGTGATCAATAATGTGGTGAAACCCTCCATAAGCTGTCAAAAAATTAAATTATATAAATTATCTGCATTTTATCATCTATATTTTCAAATTTATAATTTTTTTCTATAAAACATCAGGGGTGCAAGCCTGAAGGATGATATATTCCATTTTCATATCTCTTTTGCTAGCATGCATTAGACGACTTGCACATTCCACAAAAATTGAAATAAAAAAAATTTTACGAAACTTTTAAATTTCAAGGATTAACAAATTGTCAGACAATAAGATTTTGTACTTCTTGAAAAGTATTAAGAGATTTTCCATCCTTGTGTAAAACCTGTTTGAATTTTGAATAGAATATATTGTAATCCATTTTGTTCTGGAATACAAACATTCAATGTATTGATTTGAAAGCTTTGGTTTAAATTATTAATATATGCCTGTATTCGCTTTTGAATTCGTGTATTTTAATGTCCTTATTTTTCAATTAGATAATTTTAAATTAATATTAGGTTTTAAAAAGTCGATTTAAATCTAAGTCCATATATTTCAAAAATGGAATGGGGTAAAAATATTTTTCATTAATTTCATAAATATTTGTAAATAGAAGATTTTTATAGATTGATATTTTAGAAATGATGATTTGGAGTGCTAGCATTTTTGCTTCACAAATATTATTTCAATAATTTTTTATTTCACATGTCCTTATAAGGCGAAGTAAGGAATTCGAATGACAGTGAAGTCATCGTGATGTGCCGTTCATGTCAATGTCTATGCAAGTATAATCTTAGCGAAATCCTTCAAGGAACGTTCTAAATTCTAAAAACCGGACAATATATTTGCAATCTTTCCGCGTCTCGCCAGGGCATTTTTCCTCGCCTTAGCCAGCGTTGGCCCTAGCTGACCGTTGACCGTAATACTTTAGCCATAGCCGGTCGTTAGCCCTGATTTTGTTTCCGCAGTCGTCGCTTTTTGCTGCTACTAAGTGAAATCCTGCAATTTTCAATTGAACGACTAAAACATGCCCATAATTCGAACACAAGAAAATTGACTAACTTTTAAAAACAAAGATACAGATAAGTCATGGAAATAAACTGTTAATCATAATGTTCAGAAATGAATCTTAGCCGGGATTTTGGCCTTAAAAAACTTTGGCCGCAGCCGGCCATTGGCAGTGCCTCTTTGATCGCAGCTTTGGCCGCAGCTAAGGTCAGCGACCGACTAAGCCATGGCCGCAAAGAACCCTAGCACCAAGTCAAATACTATGCGGGTCGCATTTTGCTACACGGTTACAACTATAATTAAACAGAAATAAAATGCATTCAATCCTGGCTCAAATGAATCTCAGAGTCTGATTGTATTTCGATTTGTTTTTCGATTCCATCATTATACATATATCATATTCTCTACATGGACATTTGTCAAAAATAATAACACATATTATTTGACATTTTTGCAAAAATCATTGAGATGTGTATAAAAAACATGACATTGATGTTTCAAAAAACAATCATTCAAATAGTGAACCAATTGGTAGAAGCCATGAATTATAGAAAAGCTGCCATGCGTTAAGTCTATGAGTTGATAATTAGTTCAGAAAAAGCTTTCCTTATGGGAATGGTGCACTGCATATTGACAAAGAAACTTATAGCACATGACTGTTGCACATATCAAATTAATCATAAAAAATGCGTTTGACAAGCTATGCTAATATTAGGATTTTCGAAGCAAGAACAAGCTGATTCCCAAAATTATTAAGACGTAGCGTGTTCCCCAAAAATGAAATGATTCAATACAAAAAGGAATACAATAATGGTAAATAAAAATGAGCATAGATTTCACATACATTCACGATTCAGTTAGAGATCATTAAATATACACGATTGTTCGATATGATTGCGATTGGTTTTAATTTATCATCTCTTGGGACTGGTTAGCAATTTTAATTACGCAACAGACTAGGAAAATTTAGGTAATTATGTGGAGGTAGACAATTGAAAGACGTAATATATAATGTTAATGAATGCGAAATCTAGTCAAATTTTATTATAAACGTTGTGATTGCTTTTTTACATTCGACGACTACTGACTTTGCGTACGGGGCGCCTGAACGGAACTTGGCTGGTGTTTATTTACAGAAAACAAAATAGATAGATGTAATTACTCCTGTCATGGCCCTTAACAGCTTTATCATGTGAGCTCTAGGTTTGGGAAAACTTTGAAGAGTTTTTTGTAAAAATCAATTGAAAAATTTTAAATATGTTCATATTCTTTAAACACAGAAAATATTTTTTATTTCAAATTTTCACCATAACATGATTCCCAAATTTCCATGGAAAATTAATTTTGAAAATTTAGACAAAAATGTCTGACTATAACGATACAATGAACAGCTTAGCGCTAAGGTATGGGTAACTCGTATTTTGCAAATTTAATGATATATTGTATTTAATATTTAGAATTATATAAAAAGTTTGCTTTTCAAAAGATGACCTCTAAATCAAATTTTGTCATTCTTTATTCGATCTTGCCTTCTGGTCATCATCTATGAAAAATGTTTGGGCGCATTTTTCATGACTTGCTTAACTTTTTTATATAAAATCTATGGAGTTATTTACCAAAATATTTATATTTATAGGATATATTTAACAGGTCATTTTTGTTTATTCAAGATTTACGCATTATTCCAACTATCAAAGCACATTGAATTAATGCCTTTGTTAAAAAACTCATTAAACTAAAAAAATTCCGGAATTTAAAACCTAAGAGTCCTGAGATTGAATCCTCAGGATTACGAACCCTACCTACCATCATTGCTTGTTCCATATTTTGAGAATTGAGTGAGCCCTGGTTCTCTTTCACTTCTACACCTTGTATTAGATATAATACTTTGTCTTAATGAATTGATATAGTAACATGAAATTTGAAGAAATTATGGAATGAAGTTCTTTAAATAACAGGGTTTACAATAAATTAATGCTTTATAAACTTTAATGATGTGTTGGAATTGAAACTAACTTTTTAAATATAACCTTAAGATAATTACAAATTGACCTTCTTTAATATATTTCACAGATTTAGGAAGTTTTTCTTTTATTGCATGTACCTTAATCTTCGAAATGTTAGCTATGGATGAAACCTCACGTGAAGTAATTTTCTGAATAACATTAATCCAATGATTTGTGTAAAACTTGAACCACCCATTTCTATAAATTTTCAAATTTTATTATAGAAATTGAAACCTCAAAGGAATTAAGAAGGCTTGAATGCAAATTCTCATTGATTCAATTACTCAATTTCTAAATCATATTCCAGTTCATTTGATCTGAGAATATGCTGTTTTTTCAAAGAAGCAATAATTACAGATATAGCATTGAGAATTAATTACACTTTAAAGCATAAAATGTATCTTTTGATCTTCTCTCATGTCTAAAGGTTTCAAAAACAACCTTTGTGTAGTGATTTACGTTGTTTTTTACAATTTCAACTTTTAATAATGTTTCTATTTGTTTGTAATGTAATATTATTTCAGAATTTAATTCAAATTTAACTCTTCCTTTTTCCCATTATTTTTGAAAAATATCCTTCATTGAAGTTTACTCTGCAAATAGTATTATACGTTGTGTGCTATATGGTGCTTTTCAATATATATATATATATATATATATATATATCCTATTTTGTAGTTGAAGAAACTAAAAAAATGAAACATGTTTCGAATCGGAAGCAACTTTTCTTAAAAGAGAATAGGAATCAAATTTTTACCCCTCTTTCTTATTTTTTTCACAAAGATGTTTTAAAATTAAATCGATCTTTCTTATATTAAGTGTGATGACATAAGCTAGGGAAGAATACGGGTCACTATAATTTCATATGTTTTTGTGTAGAAGCCATGGAATATGGAGTGTTTCAAAAACTTCAAGTATGAGTATATATATATATATAATATGTAAATACGGTTGTTATTAGGATAAATTCCTGTGAAAATTAATTATTTCAATGCACACATTTATTCAAAATGTGTATATTTTAAGTTCGAACATAGCCTCATCAGATTTGAGCTACCCAGAAAAGCCATTTTATGACGCCGATATTTCAAGTGCATTTGAATAATTACATTTGTTATTTATTTTCCTTCCGCTGCAATATTCTTTGCTTATAATTTTACTGAAAACTTAATGTAATTTTAATTAATCTTGCTATAAAGAAATTATACTTCAGAGTAAAAATTATTCATATCAACTATATAATTTCTAAGCAATGAGCACCTACCCACAACCTGATTAATAATATGGTTATCAGTGGATTACTGCGGAGTCAAGGGCGGAATTTTTTAAGCATCTATGTGTGTTCCTTTTCACACTCTTTATTTAGTAAAATAATCTAGTGAATGTTGCTTAAAATGCAAATTTGTATAATAAATCATATAGCAATCTATTGCAAACTGAAATCACTGATATCTTCCTGTTCAGAAAATGAAAATGTTGCAATGACTGTCTGTATGAAGAAACACTGAAATGAAGCTTGATATTTACTATCATTGTCAATCTTTTACATTTTTTCCAAATTAACGCAAATCAAATTTTCAATTTTGAATTTCGCCAGTATCAGAATTTTCTACCAAGAATAAATTTTGTTCTCCATTTTCATCATCAAAAGAATTGATTTGATTCTCTTCAATACCTTTTTAAGATTCATTCATTTGAATCTTTCTGCTTAGCTGTTCTCCTAGTGATGTTCCTAATCACCCCACGAAAATAAGTATTTTGTTTTTTTTATTCACAAACTCATGTATTTTTTATATTAAATATTATTAAATTTTTTTAAAATTTAATTTATAGGCCTGTATTTATCTACTTTTGGAAATTTATTAACTTTTTTAGTTAAGATTCCTTCCTTTTCTGTTGGCTATTTTAGTTTTAGCATAAAATTTTAAAAAATTTCACTTTTAAAAAATACTAATGAAATTAAATGAGCATAGCTATGGCTATGCCCTGTGGCAAATAAACCTATTATGATTAATTTATAGGCAACTGAAAAATATAAATTATTAAGCACAGCATGAGTAATAACTAAATAAAATTTTCTCCTTGTCTACCATTTCTATTCACCTCACTGTTCTTAATTACCCCATTTGACGATATCCGATAGGATTGATCAAATTTTTGTATTCAAACTCAACACCATACACCTACTCTAAAAATCTAAAAGCATTTTGTGTGACATCAAAACTCAGTGCATTTTTTTTAATTTTAGAATTTATTGATTTTAACAAGAGCTTTACATTTTATAATTGGGTGATTTTCATGAAACTAATCACACATTCCTGCCATGAGATGAAAATTTGGAAATTTAGTTAATCTTATGCCATTGAAAATGCACCAAAAATTTGTCTATTTTGTCGTGGTTAATGCAAAAATCTCCTAAAAACACAACATCCTACTATTAAAGCGTAATTTGAAAATTGAAAAATTTGTTCTTTGGAATCAGTAGATGTTGGTGAAGTCCGTGCATAGTGATGAATTTGAAAAATTGAAAATTCAATAGCTTGTGCCCGCCCTAGAACCCAATTTTGTACTTAGCAATTTATTCAACATTGGGCCCCTTCTAAAAATTTTTTCTGTATCCACCTCTGTGCGGATTCAACCATTCGTTTGTTTGTGTGAAATCAGTGTAGACATCGAATATTCTAAAGATTTCAGAAAAGCAAATCTTCAACTAAGAATCAAATTGAAGAAAAACAGCTAAATGACGGAATTGCTCAGATTTTTACAAATAAAAAAATTATAATTTCGAAATCGCAATGGCAAGCAAATCAAATTAAATTTAATTTAGTATTCAATAACGCGTAATGATGCGAAATTATGGATTCTCTGATATGCTATTAAAATTCTGTTAAAGTGGTAATTTAATGCCGATATTGTTAATTTCTGGTTAATTGACGTCAATTAAACGCTCACTTTCCGATCTGTGTTTATTGTCATTCTACTCGAATAAACAAGCCTAATTTATTAGCAGCATTCAATTGTTTCCCACGCTTTCAGCGCTCGAAGCATTCAAGTGACGAACACTAAAATATTAATAAGATATTCGTTAAATTTTAAATATTCTCAAAGCATGCAACAGATTTGACGGTAAGATGGATCAACTTCCAACTTGGATCAAAGTTGTTGAGGGATTTCGTCCATCAGTTTAAAATTTCATTTTAGCAATTTAC
>CABFPE010000065.1:366697-378620 GCA_900660155.1 Hofstenia miamia | reverse complement strand
AAATAAAGAAAAGCAGGATACATCTACAATTTTTATTTCGGAAAAATGTGAAAGTGACGTAAATCAAATTGCGCACAAATTAGAAAACGTTCTAAGCTTAAACTTATCACAGATAAGTGATCATATTGTTACTATAGACACAGTCTATAATTTATACAATAAATCATGTAACGATGCTTTTTAAATGATAGGTCCTGTACTTAAGAAAAATATTAGAATATCTGGAAGTCCTTGGTATGATAGTGAATTAAAAACATTAAAAACACAAAGACGAAAATTGGAAAGGCATAAAAAATAGGACAATGAATGAGATAAAGAAAAATTTTAGAGCAATTCGTAACCTAATCATTCGAAAGAGTGAAGATAAACAACGCATTTATTAAAATGAAAAAGTTATAAATTCTGGTCATGATATGAGAAAATTATTTAATACTATTAAGGAAATTAGTTCTCCGTATTGTCCTCAAAGACATCCCGATATTTCAAATTTATTTGAATAATCATTCCGTTTTTTTCAATTTTTTAATGACAAAATCCACAGAATCTATCGCAATATTCAATCTGCTCATTTTCATTATGACATTGATAATGAAATATCAAAACTTTTTATTCAAAGCAGTAATTTGTTTTTAGAAATTGCTCCTATTACAATTTCTGAATTTCGAAAACATCTTTCACAATAAAAAATGCGACCTTACGATTTGGATCCATTACCTACAGTAATACTAAAAAAACCAAAAATTCTTAATGTACTACAAGGACCTCTTTTAGACATTATAAATTTGTCACTTACCAGTGTAGTATATGTTACGTTGGAAAGCTAATTGAAGCAGCTGTTGCAAACCAAATAATTTCTTATATTAATCAACATAATTTACTACCAGAATTTCAATCTGCATACAGAAAACAATTTTCAGTTGAAACTGCATGTACTTGATGATATTCTTCTTGCCCTTGACAATGGAAAATGTGCAAATAAAATTCGTATTGACCAAAGTGCTGCTTTTGACACTATTCATTATGATATTATGATCAAAATCTTACACAGAATTAGATTTAGATTAAATGCATTGGCTTGGTTTAGATCATATTTTAGTTCACGTTATCAAATCGTTTCAATAAATGGATTTCAAGGGATATCATTCCCTATATCTGCTGGGGTTCCTCAATGATCTATTCTTGGTCCAATCTTCTACACTCTTTACAATTCTTTTCTAGGAGAATTATGTTTACAGAATTCATTGCAATATCACCTATATGCTGATGATTTACATTTGTATAGATTTTTTACTATAGATCAGAAAGATTTTTTTAATATTGCAGAGGATTCATCGAACTGGCTAGACTCCCTTAATCAATATCTAAACTTGTTTTACTTAGAGATGAGTGCATAAGAACGGAAGTAATAAATTCGTAGGTTAGATTTTAATAACAGTATTATTTATGGTCTGCACGATTATTAAATACGAAGACTTCAAATAATCCAAAATGACTGTGCTCGTATAATTCTCTGTTTAAGAAGCAATGATCATAATACACCTACTTTAATATCTCTAAATTGGTTACCAATTAAATTTCGTTTTACTTAAAAGTTGTCATTATGGTTCTTAAGAGTGTACATAATTTGGCTCAGAGATATACTGGTAATCGACTGTCTTTTGTCCGTCATAAATTTCACAACCACCAATCTAATGATTTATATCTACTAAGCATTCCAAGAATTAAAACTTCTTATGGTAAAAGATCGTTTTCGTTTGCTGGTCCTACAATTTTCAATTCATTACCATGGAATCTTAGATTTTACCATAATTACGAATCATTTAAAAATGGTGTAAAGTCACACTTGTTCAGTCAATTTATTACAGAACATTGAGGAATTCCATTTTATTTTAAGTGCGAATTAGAATACATTTTGTAAACATGCGCTAGATAAATATTAACATATTATTATTGTTATCATTATTCAACTTAAATTTCATAATCATAACTATTGTTAGAAATGAATAAATGCACCTTAAAGAAGAGGTCCACAAATTGGAAATCTGATTTTTAAGAAATAATCTCTATAAATAGCTCGTTTTGTGAACGTATTTATGACATAATTTTGTGCACTAATCAGCCATATAATTGTTACTCAATGATTAATAGACATTTTTTCTTAAGAAATTTCCTGAGTTTTCTAAAATGCTATATCGTACACCTCAATCAAAAAAAATTCAAGTTTTAATATTTCAAATCTTGCCCCACAGGCTTGCGTACAATGCACATACTCTTAAATAAAATACCTATCTATTTTTAGGCAAGATACCGCGGTATATGTATGTTTCGGTATTGGCACGGGATCGGTATAGCCCTAGAATTAACTAATTTGGAAGCACTATATCAACAAGCTCTAGTCAATGAAACTTACAATAATTGGCAAGACCTTGGAAATTGCTTTTATAAATTACAAAACTTGATAAGATATTGAATAATTTTCAGAAATTCCTAAGATTTTGCTAAGAATTTGTAAAGGATTTATCACATATCATAAGAACAAGGTTTCCAAGAATGCAAAAAGATTTTTCTATTTGAAGATTATAGTTATAGCAAATTTGTCAGACATGTAAATGTTTACATTGTTGAGAGTATCCAAATTTATGTAGGAATAATTTATGCACAATTGCAGCATTAATTTCAAAGGGCTTGAAAACTAAGAAAAACATAAATTCCAAAATGTAATATAAATTTCCAAAGTTCAAATTATTACCAGATTGTTAAAGTATATATATATATATATATACAATGACATTTTGGGCCGAATTATGTAATATGTACATGTGTAGCCTATCTTACATATTGATCTAAATTGGAATATTTTAGTAAAGCAATTATTACTTGGTACGACAAAACTAGAAATTTAAGCAAACGTCATTAAAATACGTGTTTAGAAATGTAATGCAAGCATACACTACAAGTATACATTGTAGTATTGTACTATTAAATATTTACATATAATTTCTAGAAAGTTGGTTACAAAAAATATTCCTTACGTATTACTAACAATTAAAGGAGTGCATACCTTTTTTGTAATTTATTTAAAATAATTCTTACTACTATTTTTCTATATATTTTGAACTGATTCAAAGTTGAAAAAATATTTAAATATTTAGATTACTCGAAAAGTTGTTGAATGTGAAGAAAACTCCATCAAATATAATATATTTACAAAGTTAATCGATTTTACATGCAAACAAAAATATAAAAAAGTCCAAAACAGAAAAAGTTAATGAGTGTGTGGTCGATGATCGCGAAGAACATGTTTTCGGAGGGAAGAGGCGTGGACGTAGTGCTTACTGCAGTTTTTGTGCGAACATATGTGATTTTTCGTGTTGGAGTGAACTGCCAGGTGTTTCTTGCGATCTGAACTGCTCGCGAATCTTCTTACACATCCTTCATGAGTACAGCAAAAAGGTTTTTCACCTAAAAGAAAATTTTAAAATATAATCTACGAATGGAATAATGTAAAAACAATTCGATTTTTATACATGTATATCTATAATATATGTATATTAAGATATCTTACCAGAATGAATCCTTTTGTGAATCTTTAAATTTTCACGATTTGCAAAAGAACTTCCACATCTGGGATGCAAGCAGGTAAATGGCTTCTCTCCAGTATGAATTCTTATGTGATTGATCAGCTTATATCTGGCTTGAAAAGGTTGGTAATTACGACGGCATCCGTCCCATAAACAAACGAAATTGGAATTTCGAATATAATCCTGATTCACATGATTTGCTATGTGGTTAACCATCTCTTGCATTTCCATCATGCATGTTCCACATATTACACCATTCGAAATCCAAGAGCAGAGAAATGCGCGAGCTTCTGGAACACTGTTGCTAGGCATCGTCTGTTGTTGCAAATTGTCAAAAGAGGTGCAACTTAATTGATTGTGATTAACATCTGAACTATAGATAGAGCTAGTATCAAATCCTGAATAACATGGATTTTGCTCCTGCATTTCGTCCATGTTTTGGTATTGACACATGGGATAGACGGGTTGTTGGTAGTAATGAACGCACTCGTTACTGCAAGCAACTGAGAATGTAGGCACGGAGTTGTTTGCGTATGATGACATTGCTGCAGAAGACTGAACTGAAAACAATTTTTCGATGCCGCTTATATACGTTTGCGAGTGCTTCATCTTGTTAATTAGTTGACAGCGTTCTTCAATTTAACGCATTTTGATTGATAGCTGATGCGCGGCGTAATGATTGACGTTGTTAATCAGTGGATTAAGCCGGTCAGTGCAATCACAAAACTGCCTCGAAAGGCGCGGCTGCCGCTTAATTATTTTCGTCATTTTATGATATAGCCCGTAAAGTCCTTCTTACACGATAAGTTTTTCTTAGTTAGCTACATTTTTTTTAAGTTTACTTGAATATTTAAGTTAAGAGATTTGTGGCATACACTTTATTACATCCGATTAACTAAAAATGTTGCTAATTTTCTCCAAGCCCTTCGCCAACTGAAATCAAATGGAAGCCGTCAGCTCCTTCATAAATATATTTCGGTCTCTTTTTTTCTGTGCTTAGCTGAATATTGAACAATTAGTGTCAACATCGTTTGATTGACAAATCATTGTGACTTTTTAAAATTCTTGGACGTTGATATTGGAAGTGCTGAAAATATTTCAAACATATAATATTTATACTAGAAGTCACATATTGCAACACATAAAGAATAATATGGTAATAACATAAAACAACATATACGAATCTTTGAACACAAAATATCATAGAGGGATATTAATAGCTGTCTTCTAATTGAATAGCGTTCCAACATCGTTTATTGCATACTAAGCTTATTAAAATTAATTATTTTTGCTTGTGTTGCACTCTAAGAATATTTAATCAACATTCTGATTAGACCTTCAATTATTAAAAATAGTTTTCAGTATGGGGTCAAATTTTCTCCAATGGCTGTTTTAGAGGTAGTAGGAATGTTCCAGGTTATCCTTATGCTTGGATGATCTTTATTGTTTTGCCAAAATAATGCCTAGGGAAAAAAAGGAAGAGTCTTTGAAATCAGAGTAATTCAATAATTGTTTAAAATTATATTAGGGTTGAAGTTAGATTTGGGATCAAATTGGACCATCTGCGGTTCTAGTGTTAAGCGAACATATATATACATATGTTGATGTCAAGCTCCTCGCAAATTTAGAAAACAATTATTTCATTGTCTATCACTTTTCATAACCGTTTATGATTTAACTTCATGGAAGCTATTATAATTAGAAATTTTTGCAAGATGCACGCAATTTTCCATGCCTTCATTTACGTGAGGTTTCACAGAAATTTTTATTTATTAATGACACATCTCACAAACACTCTATAGAACAAAATAACAATTACAAATCAATTAAGCAAATACTACAACAACTTATTTGATTATATTAAGACTAAACTCAGTATAGTATTGAAAACTATGGCAATATCGAAAATATTCTTATTGTGTTAATATAATATTAATTAGGAACTTCTATTTGAAAAAGTCCTTCAGTTATATCTTCAGATAATCATGTTGAATCCCGTAAAAATATTCAGTCAATTTTGAAAACTTGGGCGTAAACTTCGAAATTAAGTAATCATTTAATAAATTTAATTTTGAAAGCATTATTGGAGAGTTGTCAAGAAGAAATTCATTAAAAGTTAATCCAGTTTTAGAAAAGTACAACAAAAGCTAACAATGGTGTTGTTGTTATTATGATATAATCGGTAAAAATTTATGCAACAGAGGTAAAAAATATGTAAGTTGAACTTTATATTTAGGTATGTATTTTGCACATGAAAGTTGTTTGTTGTTGTAAATAAATGTCATTGATGCTCACTTTTCCATATGTCGACCTGTGCAATTTCCATCTCTGATTGCAATTGATAATGTATAAATGTTACTTATTGATATTAACTTTTTGATAGATTGCTATAATTTACAGTGATTTAGTATGTAAAACTAAAGGCATACGGGCGATATAATTACACCCTTCACTTATATTTGAAGAATTAGATATGAAAAAACAATAAAATTAATGAATATCTGCATTATCATATATTTCCTTCTAAAATGGCCATTAGTGCTCCATTAATGACCATAATTGATTTTTCATTTCTGCCATGTCCATTAATGGATTTTAGGAAATTTTTTATCCATTAAATTGAAAGTCATTTTGGTGCAGCTCTGTTCATGTGCTTATTTGAATACTGATGTTGCATACTCCAATTCAATGTACATTCAAATTACCTGTTTGGTACCCCATCAAAACATAAACCTGGCTTATTGTTACAAATTTAGTGAATGATAAACTAATGCTCACGGGCGTGCCTTGATATCTGTTTATGCCTGGAAGGCTTAGTTGGTTTATATATAATTACTACTGTAATAGATGAAGTTATTACTTTAATCAAACGTTCTCAATCGAAGTCCTCAAAAGGAAAAATAAATTTTGTTTATTTTTGAAAAATTAAGAATGTTCTTCGTGTTGATAGTGAAAGTTGTCAGATTTTAGTCATAGAATCACGAAATAGAAAAGATAAACTTTGTTCATAACTTAGGGTTGGATTTGAAGCAACCCCGCCCCCCCCGCCCCAAGTAATAATTTTCTGACAAAGCATTTCAACTTTTATATTCGCTATGTGACAAAGCAAAGTTGACAGTGTTCTTCACTTTAAGGCATCTTGATTGATGACTGACGTACACGGCGACTTCGTAATGATTGATGTTGTTAATCATTGGATTAAGCCGCTCAACTTGATCATTGGCCTATTTCGAAAGACGCTACCAGCGTTTAATTAAATACGTCATTTTATGATATAGTAATATTATTCAAGACGAATAATATTTAGGTAGTTCATAGATGTAGAATTTCAAAATTTAATGCATTACTTATGTAAGAATTTCTGGCAAAGGTTTAGAGTGGAATTATTTAACTAAAATTATTAAAAAAACTCGCTTGAACCAATATGCTATTCTAAATTTTATTCATTGCGATGATCATACAAACAAAGATTAGCTAGCAACCCCCTCCATTTTGCCAATTGCTATTTAGAAAGAGTTATCTTGTCTAAAATTATGGGTTTTCAGAAAAATGAAATTTTTTAAATATTCATTACAAATGAAGCAACAACAGAAGAATAAAATGCAGTATTAAATTCATTTGAAGCAGGTTTATATTTACATTTTCAAAACCATTTACATTATTCTGAATGATAGTGTCATCATTTGTCTATTGCATTCTGCATTTTTCAATATGCAGTTTTTAAGAATCAATTTAAAGCGAAGTTGGGAAATATTTTATTTTTGGCCATTTATTAGGACAAACAGCAAGCATCGTAATTTCTGTTCACATTTTATTAATCATAAAATAACTTGCTACCATATTAAAAAATTCAATATTTTTCCGCATTTTATTCTGTTTGAGATGCTCCCGAATTTTACCTGATTTTAAATTTTCAGTAAAAAATTCATTTTTAAATGCTAGAGAACAAAAACCCGAAAAGTCAATTTAAATGTACCAATACGCCAAAAACACAAACTAAAAAATTAAGTTTTAGTTTTTGGACGACCTTGTTTTACCTAGCAAAGCATAGAAAGAAAGAAATCGTATATTTATAAAAACATCAATTAGTTGTTAAAATACTTTGTATAAAAAGGAATTAACTGGCGAGCACTTAAGGCTCGGTATAGGGCAATGTGTCCAGCAGGATACTATGTAAAGCATGGCTGGGATGAGAAACCGCTGTTTTGAAAAAACGAGCGCCGAGGTGGATATGTCGCGAATCTTTGATCACAGCTCCACCAGTGTGACCAGTCATAATGCGCTGTGCTCTGCCACAGATTCTTTGCAATCTAGCGTTAAGATAATTAGGTAGCACAGTGAAGACTGGTGAGCAATAGCCCAGAATGCCTACAATAGTGCTAAGAAAGATGCTATTCAGTGTGATGTTATAAGTACAGCTTTTTAGAATTCTAAGGCAGTATCGTCTTTGAGAGGCTTTCCTCGTGATGTAGCTGATATGATCGTTCCTCTTTAAATCGCGTGATAGTATTACACCCAAACATTTAGGGAACTGACTATAGAAATGTCGTCAGGTAAATCGCCATCGTATTTTGAGAAAATCATCTGCTTGCACTTAGATTTGTTCAAAACGACGTCGTTGTCGTAGCAAAAGCGTTCAATATTGCTATACTCGGTATTGAGTGGTCGAGTGTTGCAGCGGATCGGCGTGAGGGCATAGGTATCATCCGCATATTTAGGCTGAGCCATCTCGAATACACCACTGATATATCACATTATCACAATATCATAAAAATAAATCTTATTGTTCAATACACTTTCTATTTTTCTAGTACCTTATTACTGTTATTGGTAACCTATTAATATTTGGATAAAAACTTGCGGACCAGTGTATAGTAAATATAGGTTGGGAGTCGGGCTAGTTCTAATGTTTAGCATTTACATAGGTTTTGGGCAAGGACAATATTTGACAAAACTACATGGGCAGCCGGCTGGCATGAACCGTATCTTCCCTCCTCTATCCATAATTATATTTATTTATTCGGATTACACAATTAACCAATGAAATGACGAATTAGACACCTAGCGGAATGAAGCTAAATAGCCTTATTAAGCTATTTCTAATTTAAAAATTACTGAATGACAAGTGATGATTTCAGCTACTATGAACATTTTCGGAGGTCCGAATGCAAAAAATTGCTTGTAAATCAATCCCGGTCATTTAGTTACAATGCTATGACATAACTCAATATTTGGTAGTTTTAGCCGAAATTTTAGATTTCAATAAATCCGTTTTAGAGAGCGTGAATAGCAATATACCAAGTCAGCGCTATAAAATATTTCCATAGGTTCAATCTGCAAAGAAAGAACCTGCAGTATACCAAGGCTCTGACTAAACAATCATTGTTCAGACTGAATGAATAATATCTAAAAGTCGCATTCAATAGCAAAGAAAGGTCACAACGAAATCAGTCTAAATTTTTTAAAGTTTACAGCAGACTTATTTATAGTTGCTTTTCTCGGAAATGTTTCTCTTGAAACTGGAACTATAAGTACTCAAGGCTTAACTTATATTTCAAACCAGACATCAGTGAATGTCATTATCTTAAGATCATATAAAAAGTTGACATAGGGACATTCTTAATAAAAATCTCCAAAATTTGATATAAAGTTTTCGTAACTACTTGGTATGCCATGTAATCCGAAGCTCCACATCCTAAACTATCTCAACATTGCCTATAGCATAACCTTTAGTAAAAAAAATACAATTGATCACATTAATCATTTAACAAAATATTTCGATAATATCACCTATTAGTAAAGTATTCATTTGATGGACTTGGGGAGAGCAGGGAAGATTTCGGAACAGGCTTGAGTAGAGGTATTTGAAAACATAGTCTGAAATTTCCCTAAGATTGTCTATTATGCAACAGTTTACTCAATTAAACACAAATGGAGTGATTGCAAAAATGTATAAACAATGTGTTTTGAAGATTTACATTAGTTTCATAGAATATTGACAGACTCAGTTTTGTATTTACAATTTCAGGGTATAATTTTCACTATAAGTTTCTAACTTATCCAAGTTTGGTCTAGTATACGGAAAAACTTGGCAACGATGGGTCTAAGGTGGACCGATTTGACATTAATTTTAATGGGTGGCCAAAATTTTCGAATCATGTCAATCTGTATCTTGATGAACCAGTCTTTGAATTCTTTCTTTTATAGATGACAAATATTGCTCTTGGCAAACAGTTGGTGGTGGTGGCTATTGTTCTGATAAGGGGTGTGCAATTGATGACAAAATGAAAGTTTAGATTGAAGTTTTACTTTTTGTAAAATGTTCTCTTTATCGTCTCTTCTAGAACATGCTTCCGAAGCTTGCAATTCACATGAGGTCGCTCATCAGTATTTGTTTGCTGATATGTACACTGAGATCGGACAAAAACAGGCAACGAATGAAAATAACCAAAATCCCGATGCATTCAGTCATTATATCAATATTGAAATGTAGAATGTCTGATATGTCAAATATATATGAATGATAGAAGTATGCTTTCCCACCGTAATATAATTTCATTAATGGCATCTAATAATCCAAAGCTATTTGAGCTAACAGAAGATCCTTTTGAACATGACCTAGTTCCTGAAAATCAAGTTCTCAGCAGACAATGGAATAACGCACATTTTCCTAATGAATCTTTATCTCCTTGGGAGGAAAAAGATGAAGAAATTGATGAAGTTAGCATAGATGAGTTGATTAAGGAAAAAGTAGAAGAAGAAGAAGAAGAAGAAGAAGAAGAAGAAGAAGAAGAAGAAGAGATTCAGTACGTTGACCTGCAATCGGTCTTTGCAACCCATACTTCATTTCATTTATATTTTCAAAGGTTGGATGACGAGTGCAATGTTGAAAAATGTGACCTAAATGATTCTATATGTCATTCAATCAAAAGAGAAAATCCAATGATAATAGTTATAACCAATATACTACACACTCATTTTGATATAAGAAAGCTAGTTAATGATACCATTCATAATTTTTTACCAAGAACCTATTGGTCTTCCTATTCTTTCTATTCTCGTATTAAGAATGAGAAGTTTGTCTCAACACTTGTAGCAGTTGACCCACGCTATGGAAAGATTTACCCAGCAAAAGTCTATAGGATCTGCACAAAAGCTAAGCATAGAGAATGTCATGTATCTGAAACCAGATTTAATCAAATTAGACCAAGTGATGACATTTTTATAAATTTCAGAATTGAGTCCTGGATTTACAAAGGGGCAAATCCTTCAAGAAAGACTATAGGAGTTTTCGATGTTAAGCCAAACCGGAGAATTAGAACTAAATGCCAAAGAACTTTAGCTCAAGTCCTTGCAAATTTAGGATCCAGTATGTATATACTTTGTGGGGATTTATGCAACAAAAGAGAAGATAAAAAGAGCAATTTTGAAGTTTTAAAAAATTATCAACATCAGTTTTCACATTGTGCAATATTGGGGTCAAGTACAGCTTCACATGAAGACGCTTCAATTTCATCCAATGAAGACGTCATCTGTTTTCTTACAAAAAAGGTTGTCTTACAAAAAGTGCACGCAAAAAATCTAACCAGAAGGATTAAATTAAGCGAGTTGTACGATTGTGGTTTTGAGTACCCGACTGAAATCATGAACGCTTCGCAAGCATATTATTTAATAAATTATAAACTATAGACTTTGAGATTTAATGCTATAAGCAGCAACTCTAATAAGAGTCAAAGCAAATTTATTGCTCAATGTATCCAAAATTCTACAAACTAACACATGACAAAAGAAAAACAAAATATAAACAAATAAATAACTACAAATTATTATGTAAAATATATAATAATATAATCAATGTTTGTGTGAATGTTTGTGTAGGTGCTCAATGTTGGATGTATGTTTCAAATGAATGAAGTGTATTACCGTCCCCTAATGTGTATTGTTTTATTAGAAGAGACTGCTTCAATTTTTTTTCTAAATTATTCCACAATTTAATTGATATGTGATGAAAGCAATTAGAATTTGTATCTAAACACGGAAATTTTTGCGATCGCTCATTTAATTTAATATAGTCATTAAGGAAAAGGAAAGATGTTTGTAAAGATTTGAATTTAAATAAGATAGATAGCATATGCAGATGAATTTGGTAGAACAGAGATAATATTTTATATTTATTACGATATACTGATGCTTCACCATGCTTTTGTGCAAAGTTTAGAGTTTTTATGCACCAATTAAATGTCTATGATAGAAGCATACGATATTTCGAATTTAGGTTAGTTAAAAGAAAAGAACAGTAAAAAAAATGAGACAAACAGAAGCATGTATCAGTTGTTTATGAC
>CABFPE010000065.1:350592-365697 GCA_900660155.1 Hofstenia miamia | reverse complement strand
TAAACTTTGGTTTAGATTGTCGTTCATTCTTAGTTTTACAAATCTTTCATTTAAAATATTACTGATTTCTTTGTCATTTGTAATACATTTACCATTATCATTTACTATATAAGGAATTTCATTTTCTTTTATAAAATTAAAAAAATTCGAAATATATTACCATTTTTATTTAAGAGATTTTTTCATTAAAAGATATTTGTAAAAATGATTGTAGATCAAAATTACATTTTGTTGAGGCTTTATTTCTTAATGTTATATAATGATTGTAGTTGGCTTTCATTCTATTTTGACAAAATTTGCATAGGACTTTTGCTTTTTTCTAATGTATTCTTTAGTTTCTTCCTTGTTTTGTTGTCATTCTCTATATGAAGTTTTTGAATCTTTGTATTCGATAAACACCATTTTGATCCGCTGTTGTGCAAACTGATAATTAGGGCAATTTTTTTTGACCTAAAAAACACCAAATTTTGACTTTAAAAACGATAAAATTTGACAAATTTTGACCTAAAAAAACGAAAAATTTTCTAATCTAGAATTCTATTCCATTACAGTTTATTGTAGTACAAACACAAATATTTGCACACATTTTCAGGCAAAAAAGTCTGTCCTTGCGCAGAAGCTTACTCATCATAGAGAATGATCGTTCAACTGTAGCAGAAGTTGGCTGGCAGCACTGAAGTTCAGCGTACACGGCTGGAGACACTTTCTCTTGCTTCGATTTAATGATGTTATCAACGTCACAGTTCTTGAGCATGCGCTTTTTAATATATGCATCGATGCCAACACATTCCTGTTTCAAGTGTAGCGTCGTAATATCGTCGTGGTGACAACCTAAACGCAAAAAATTATAGACCCATTTGTATTACACATCCTCTTAGCAAAATCTTTGAAAAACTCTTTTGTATATTCAAATAAACATTCCTATAAAACCTGAAAACATCCTATCACATAAAATTTGGGTTTCGTAATGGAGGCAATTTTATCGATAACGCAACAAATTAAGTCTAATATATCTCATAATAACTGCAGTTGTGTAGCATTACTAGATTTAAGTAAGGCATTCAATTCAATGAATTTTGATATCTTGCAAGACAAGCTTATAAATTATAATTTTGGTGTTAACTCAATTAATTTAATCATGAATTTCTTAAAAAATAGACAGCAACGTGTAATATTAAACAGTAAAAAATCAAACTATGTTACGACTGACCGTGGGGTGCCCCAAGGTACTGTACTTGGTCCTATTTTATTTGCAATTTTTGTAAATGATATAATAAAACATGTTAAACACAGCGACATTTACCAATATGCCGACGACACATGCCTAATAAGTACCGCAAAAAATGCTTTTGATGCTACAAAAAACCTCCAAACAGATATAGAAAAATTAAACAATTATTTCATAAGTAATCAACTGAAACTAAATATTGACAAAACTCAATTTTTAATTTTTTCACCGAAGGCACAAAGAAATCTAATAAGTGATATAGAACTAAAGATAAATAATGAGTCAATAAAGCAAAATGAATAGGTCAGCTATTTAGGAGTGGAGATAGACAATGAATTAAAATTTGAAAAATTTCTCCTGAATAAGATTCAAAAAATGACTGCAGGCATTAGATATCTTTATCACTTCCGCAATGTAATATCAAGCAATTATCATAAACAACTGATACATGCTTCTGTTTGTCTCATTTTCAATACTGTTCTTTTCTTTTAACTAACCTAAATTCGAAATATCGTATGCTTCTATCATAGACATTTAATTGGTGCATAAAAACTCTAAACTTTGCACAAAAGCATGGTGAAGCATCAGTATATCGTAATAAATATAAAATATTATCTCTGTTCTACCAAATTCATCTGCATATGCTATCTATCTTATTTAAATTCAAATCTTTACAAACATCTTTCCTTTTCCTTAATGACTATATTAAATTAAATGAGCGATCGCAAAAATTTCCGTGTTTAGATACAAATTCTAATTGCTTTCATCACATATCAATTAAATTGTGGAATAATTTAGAAAAAAAATTGAAGCAGTCTCTTCTAATAAAACAATACACATTAGGGGACGGTAATACACTTCATTCATTTGAAACATACATCCAACATTGAGCACCTACACAAACATTCACACAAACATTGATTATATTATTATATATTTTACATAATAATTTGTAGTTATTTATTTGTTTATATTTTGTTTTTCTTTTGTCATGTGTTAGTTTGTAGAATTTTGGATACATTGAGCAATAAATTTGCTTTGACTCTTATTAGAGTTGCTGCTTATAGCATTAAATCTCAAAGTCTATAGTTTATAATTTATTAAATAATATGCTTGCGAAGCGTTCATGATTTCAGTCGGGTACTCAAAACCACAATCGTACAACTCGCTTAATTTAATCCTTCTGGTTAGATTTTTTGCGTGCACTTTTTGTAAGACAACCTTTTTTGTAAGAAAACAGATGACGTCTTCATTGGATGAAATTGAAGCGTCTTCATGTGAAGCTGTACTTGACCCCAATATTGCACAATGTGAAAACTGATATTGATAATTTTTTAGAACTTCAAAATTGCTCTTTTTATCTTCTCTTTTGTTGCATAAATCCCCACAAAGTATATACATACTGGATCCTAAATTTGCAAGGACTTGAGCTAAAGTTCTTTGGCATTTAGTTCTAATTCTCCGGTTTGGCTTAACATCGAAAACTCCTATAGTCTTTCTTGAAGGATTTGCCCCTTTGTAAATCCAGGATTCAATTCTGAAATTTATAAAAATGTCATCACTTGGTCTAATTTGATTAAATCTGGTTTCAGATACATGACATTCTCTATGCTTAGCTTTTGTGCAGATCCTATAGACTTTTGCTGGGTAAATCTTTCCATAGCGTGGGTCAACTGCTACAAGTGTTGAGACAAACTTCTCATTCTTAATACGAGAATAGAAAGAATAGGAAGACCAATAGGTTCTTGGTAAAAAATTATGAATGGTATCATTAACTAGCTTTCTTATATCAAAATGAGTGTGTAGTATATTGGTTATAACTATTATCATTGGATTTTCTCTTTTGATTGAATGACATATAGAATCATTTAGGTCACATTTTTCAACATTGCACTCGTCATCCAACCGTTGAAAATATAAATGAAATGAAGTATGGGTTGCAAAGACCGATTGCAGTTCAACGTACTGAATCTCTTCTTCTTCTTCTTCTTCTTCTTCTTCTTCTTCTTCTTCCTACTCTACCTTTTCCCTTATCAACTCATCTATACTAACTTCATCAATTTCTTCATCTTTTTCCTCCCAAGGAGATAAAGATTCATTAGGAAAATGTGCGTTATTCCATTGTCTGCTGAGAACTTGATTTTCAGGAACTAGGTCATGTTCAAAAGGATCTTCTGTTAGCTCAAATAGCTTTGGATTATTAGATGCCATTAAAGTTGATGGAATTATATTACGGTGGGAAAGCGTAATTCTATCATTAATATATATTTGACATATCAGACATTCTACATTTCAAGATTGATATAATGACTGAATGCATCGGGATTTTGGTTATTTTCATTCGTTGCCTGTTTTTGTCCGATCTCAGTGTACATATCAGCAAACAAATACTGATGAGCGACCTCATGTGAATTGCAAGCTTCGGAAGCATGTTCTAGAAGAGACGATAAAGAGAACATTTTACAAAAAGTAAAACTTCAATCTAAGCTTTCATTTTGTAATCAATTGCACACCCCTGATCAGAACAATAGCCACGACCACCAACTGTTTGCCAAGAGCAATATTTGTCATCTATAAAAGAAAGAATTCAAAGACTGGTTCATCAAGATACAGATTGACATGATTCGAAAATTTTGGCCACCCATTAAAATTAATGTCAAATCGGTCCACCTTAGACCCATCGTTGCCAAGTTTTTCCGTATACTAGACCAAACTTGGATAAGTTAGAAACTTATAGTGAAAATTATACCCTGAAATTGTAAATACAAAACTGAGTCTGTCAATATTCTATGAAACTAATGTAAATCTTCAAAACACATTGTTTATACATTTTTGCAATCACTCCATTTGTGTTTAATTGAGTAAACTGTTGCATAATAGACAATCTTAGGGAAATTTCAGACTATGTTTTCAAATACCTCTACTCAAGCCTGTTCCGAAATCTTCCCTGCTCTCCCCAAGTCCATCAAATGAATACTTTACTAATAGGTGATATTATCGAAATATTTTGTAAATGATTAATGTGATCAATTGTATTTTTTTTACTATAGGTTATGCTAAAGGCAATGTTGAGATAGTTTAGGATGTGGAGCTTCGGATTACGTGGCATACCAAGTAGTTACAAAAACTTAATATCACATTTTGGAGATTTTCATCAAGAATGTTCCTATGTCAATTTTTTATATGATCTTAAGATAATGACTTTCACTGATGTCTGGTTTGAAATTCAAGTTAAGCCTTGAGTACTTATAGTTCCAGTTTCAAGAGAAACATTTCCGAGAAAAGCAATTATAAATAAGTCTGCTGTAAGCTTTAAAAAATTTGAGACTGATTTCGTTGTGACCTTTCTTTGCTATTGAATGCGACTTTTAGATATTATTCATTCAGTCTGAACAATGATTGTTCACTCAGAGCTTTGGTATCCTGCAGGTTCTTTCTTTGCAGATTGAACCTATGGAAATTTTTTATACAAAGTATTTTAACAACTAATGTATGTTTTTATAAATATACGATTTCTTTCTTTCTATGCTTTGCTAGGTAAAACAAGGTCTACAAAAACTAAAACTTAATTTTTTTTTGTTTGTGTTTTTGCCGTATTGGTACATTTAAATTGACTTTTCGGGTTTTTGTTTTTTAGCCTTTAAAAATTAATTTTGTGATGAATTTTATACTGAAAATTTAAAATCAGGTAAAATTCGGGAGCATCTCAAGCAGAATAAAATACTTAAAATATTGAATTTTTTAATACGATAGCATGTTATTTTATGATTAATAAAATGTGAACAGAATTTACGATGCTTGCTGTTTGTCCTAATAAATGGTCAAAAATAAAATATTTCCCAATTTCGCTTTAATTCGATTCTTAAAAAACATAACTGCATATTGAAAAATGCAGAATGCAATTGACAAATGATGACATTATCATTCAGAATAATGTAAATGTTTTTGAAAATGTAAATATAAACCTGCTTCAAATGAATTTAATACTGCATTTTATTCTTCTGTTGTTGCTTCATTTGTAATGAATATTTAAAAAATTTCATTTTTCTGAAAACCCATAATTTTAGACAAGATAACTCTTTCTAAATAGCAATTGGCAAAATGGAGGGGGTTGCTAGCTAATCTTTGTTTGTATGATCATCGCAATGAATAAAATTTAGAATAGTATATTGGTTCAAGCGAGTTTTTTTAATAATTTTAGTTAAATAATTCCACTCTAAACCTTTGCCAGAAATTCTTACATAAGTAATGCATTAAATTTTGAAATTCTACATCTATGAACTACCTAAATATTATTCGTCTTGAATAATATTACTATATCATAAAATGACGTATTTAATTAAACTCTGGTAGCGTCTTTCGAAATAGGCCAATGATCAAGTTGAGCGGCTTAATCCAATGATTAACAACATCAATCATTACGAAGTCGCCGTGTACGTCAGTCATCAATCAAGATGCCTTAAAGTGAAGAACACTGTCAACTTTGCTTTGTCACATAGCGAATATAAAAGTTGAAATGCTTTGTCAGAAAATTATTACTTGGGGCGGGGGGGGGGCGTTGCTTCAAATTCAACCCTAATATGATGAACAAAGTTTATCATTTCTATTTCAGGATTCTATGACTAAAACCTGACAACTTTCACTATCAACATGAAGAACATTCTTAATTTTTCAAAAATAAACAAAATTTATTTTTCCTTTTGAGGACTTCGATTGAGAATGTTTGATTAAAGTAATAACTTCATCTAATACAGTAGTAAATATATATATAGACCAACTAAGCCCTTCCAGGCATAAACAGATATCAAGGCACGCCCGTAAGCATTAGTTGCTCATTCACTGAATTTGTAACAATAAGCCAGGTTTATGTTGTGATGGGGTACCAAAAAGGTCTTGGGTAATTGAATGTACATTGAATTGGAGTATGCAACATCAGTATTCAAATTAAGCACATGAACAGAGCTGCACCAAAATGACTTTCAAATTAATGGATACAAAATGTCCTAAAATCCATTAATGGACATGGCAGAAATGAAAAATTAATTATTGTCACTAATGGAGAACTAATGGCGATTTTAGAAGAACATATATGATAATGCTGATATTCATTAATTTTATTGTTTTATCAAATATAAGTGAAGGGTGTAATTATATCGCCCGCATGCCTTTAGCTTTACATACTAAATCACTGTAAATTATAGCAATCTATCAAAAAGTTAATATCAATAAGTAACATTTATACATTATCAATTGCAATCAGAGATGGAAATTGCACAGGTCGACATATGGAAAAGTGAGCATCAATGACATTTATTTACAACAAAAAGTAACTTTCATGTGCAAAATACATACCTAAATATAAAGTTCAACTTACATATTTTTTACCTCTGTTGCATAAATTTTTACCGATTGTTTCATAATAACAACAACACCATTGTTAGCTTTTGTTGTACTTTTCTAAAACTGGATTAACTTTTAATGAATTTCTTCTTGACAACTCTCCAATAATGCTTTCAAAATTTAATTTATTAAATGATTACTTAATTTCGTGGTTTACGACCAAGTTTTCAAAATTGACTGAATATTTTTACGGGATTCAACATGATTATCTGAAGATATAACTGAAGGACTTTTTCAAATAGAAGTTCCTAATTAATATTATATTAACACAATGAGAATATTTTCGATATTGCCATAGTTTAGTTTTGATATAATCAACTAAGTTGTTGTAGTCTTTGCTTAATTGATTTGGAATTGTAATTTTGTTCTATAGAGTGTTTGTGAGATGTTTCATTAATAAATAAAAATTTCTGTGAAACCTCACATAAATGAAGACATGGAAAATTGTGTGCATCTTGCAAAAATTTCTAAAAGCCTTTGTGAAGTTAAATCATAAACGGTTATGAAAAGTGATAGACAGTGAAATAATTGTTTTCTAAATTTGCGAGAAGTTTGACATCAACCTATGTATATATATGTTCGCTTAATACTAGATCCGCTGAGGGGTCCAATTTGATCCTAAAACTAATTTCAACCCTAATAAAATTTTAAACAATTATTTCTACTACCTCTAAAACAGCCATTGGGAAAAATTTGACCCCATACTGAAAACTATTTTTAATAATTGAAGGTCTAATCAGAATGTTGATTAAATAATCTAAAAGTGCAAAACAAGCAAAAATGTTAAATTTTAATGAGCTTAGTATGCAATAAACTATGTTGGAATGCTGTTCAATTAGAAGAAAATTATTAATATCCCTCTATGATATTTTGTGTTCAAAGATTCATATATGTTGTTTTATGTTATTACCATATTATTCTTTAGCGTTGCAATATGTGACTTCTAGTAAAAATATTATATGTTTGAAATATTTTCAGCTCTTCCAATATCAACGTCCAAAATTTCAAAAAGTCACAATGGTTTGTCAATTAAACGATGTTGACACTAATTGCTCAATATACAGTTAAGCACAGAAAAAAAGAGACCGAAATATATTTATGAAGGAGCTGACGGCTTCGATTTGATTTCAGGTGGCGAAGGGCTTGGAGAAAATTAGCAACATTTTTAGTTAATCGGATGTAATAAAGTGTATGCTACAAATCTCTTAACTCAAATATTCAAGAAGATTTAATAAAAAAATGTAGCTAACTAAGAAAAACGTATCGTGTAAGAAGGACTTTACGGGCTATATCATAAAATGACGAAAATAATTAAGCGGCAGCCGCGTTTTTCGAGGCAGTTTTGTGATTGCACTGACCGGCTTAATCCACTGATTAACAACGTCAATCATTACGCCGCGTGCGTCACCTATCAATCAAAATGCGTTAAAGTGAAGAACGCTGTCAACTAATTAACAAGATGAAGCGCTTGCAAACGTATATAAGCGGCATCGAAAAATTGTTTTCAGTTCAGTTTTCTGCAGCAATGACATCATACACATTCGAGTCCGTGCCTACATTCTCAGTTCCTTGCAGTAACGAGTGCGTTCATTACTACCAACAACCCGTCTATCCCATATGTCAATACCAAAACATGGACGAAATGCAGGAGCAAAATCCATGTTATTCGAGATTGTATAGTTCTATTGTTAATCACAATCAATTAAGTTGCACCTCTTTTGACAATTTGCAACAACAGACGATGCCTAGCAACAGTGTTCCAGAAGCTCGCGCATTTCTCTGCTCTTGGATTTCGAATGGTGTAATATGTGGGACATGCATGATGGATATGCAGGAGATGGTTAACCACATAGCAAATCATGTGAATCAGGATTATTTTCGAAATTCTAATTTCGTTTGTTTATGGGACGGATGCCGTCGGAATTGCAAACCTTTTCAAGCCAGATATAAGCTGATCAATCATATAAGAATTCATACTGGAGAGAAGCCATTTACCTGCTTGCATCCCGGATGTGGAAGTTCTTTTGCAAATCGTGAAAATTTAAAGATTCACAAAAGGATTCATTCTGGTAAGATATCTTAATATACATATATTATAGATATAAATGTATAAAAATCGAATTGTTTTTACATTATTCCATTCGTAGATTATATTTTAAAATTTTCTTTTAGGTGAAAAACCTTTTTGCTGCACTCATGAAGGATGTGTAAGAAGATTCGCGAGCAGTTCAGATCGCAAGAAACACATTGCAGTTCACTCCAACACAAAAAATCATATATGTTCGCACAAAAACTGCAGTAAACACTACGTCCACGCCTCTTCCCTCCGAAAACATGTTCTTCGCGATCATCGACCACACACTCACTAACTTTTTCTGTTTTGGACTTTTTTATATTTTTGTTTGCATGTAAAATCGATAAACTTTGTAAATATATTATATTTGATGGAGTTTTCTTCACATTCAACAACTTTTGGAGTAATCTAAGTATTTAAATATTTTTTCAACTTTGATTCAGTTTAAAATATATAAAAAATAGTAATAAGAATTATTTTAAATAAATTTACAGAAAAGGTATGCACTCCTTTAATTGTTAATAATACGTAAGGAATATTTTTTGTAACCAACTTTCTAAAAATTATATGTAAATATTTAATAGTAGAACATTACTTATACTTGTAGTGTATGCTTGCATTACATTTCTAAACATGTATTTTAATGACGTTTGCTTAAATTTCTATTTATGTCGTACCAAGTAATAATTGCTTTACTAAAATATTCCAATTTAGATAAATATGTAAGATAACTACACATGTACATATTACATAATTCGGCACAAAATGTCATTGTATATATATATACTTTAAAAATCTGGTAATAATTTGAACTTTGGAAATTTATATTACATTTTGGAATTTATGTTTTTCTTAGTTTTCAAGCCCTTTGAAATTAATGCTGCAATTGTGCATAAATTATTCCTACATAAATTTGGATACTCTCAACAACAATGTAAACATTTACATGTCTGACAAATTTGCTATAACTATAATCTTCAAATAGAAAAATCTTTTTGCATTCTTGGAAACCTTGTTCTTATGATATGTGATAAATCCTTTACAAATTCTTAGCAAAATCTTATTAATTTCTGAAAGTTATTCAAAATCTTATCAAGTTTTGTAATTTATAAAAGCAATTTCCAAGGTCTTGCCAATTATTGTAAGTTTAAATGACTAGAGCTATTTGATATAGTGCTTCCAAATTAGTTAATTCTAGGGCTCGGTGCTATACCGATCCCGTGCCAATACCAAAACATACATATACCGTGGTATCTTGCCTAAAAATAGATAGGTATTTTATTTAAGAGTATGTGCATTGTACGCAAGCCTGTGGGGCAAGATTTGAAATATTAAAACTTGAATTTTTTTTGATTGAGGTGTACGATATAGCATTTTGGAAAACGCAGGAAATTTCTTAAGAAAAAATGTCTATTAATCATTGAGTAACAATTATATGGCTGATTAGTGCACAAAATTATGTCATAAATACGTTCACAAAACGAGCTATTTATAGAGATTATTTCTTAAAATTCAGATTTCCAATTTGTGGACCTCTTCTTTAAGGTGCATTTATTCATTTCTAACAATAGCTATGATTATTAAATTTAAGTTTAATAATGATAACAATAATAATATGTTAATATTTATCTTGCGCATGTTTACAAAATGTATTCTAATTCGCACATAAAATAAATTGGAATTTCTCAATGTTCTGTAATAAATTGACTGAACAAGTGTGAATTAAACCATTTTTAAATGATTGGTAATTATGGTAAAATCTAAGATTCCATGGTAATGAATTGAAAATTGTAGGACCAGCAAACGAAAACGATCTTTTACCATAAGAAGTTTTAATTTTTGGAATGCTTAGTAGATATAAATCATTAGATCCGTGGTTGTGAAATTTATGACGAACAAAAGACAGTCGATTACCCGTATATCTCGGAGCTAAATTATGTACACTCTTAAAAACCATAATGACAACTTTTAAGTAAAACGAAATTTAATTGGTAACCAATTTAGAGATATTAAAGTGGGTGTATTATGATCTTTGCTTCTTAAACAGAAAATTATAAGAGCACAGTCATTTTGGATTATTTGAAGTCTTCGTATTTGATAATCGTGCAGACTATAAATAATACTGTTTTTAAAATCTAACCTGCAAGAAATCATAGATTCTAATGAAAGAAATCCACGCATTAATTTGATATTACGTAAATGACATCTACAACTCTTGCATATAAATTTAATGTATGATTCTAATCTGAGGGATTCGTCCACTAGACATCCAAGATTTTTAATCGTTAGACTGTGGTTTTTCAACGTTTAATAAAGAAATATTTCTTTAATAATAGTGTTTTTCAATTATATATATAGGGAATGATATCGTTTGAAATCCATTTATTGAAACTATTTGATAACGTGAACTAAAATATCATCTAAACCAAGCCAATGCATTTAAACTGAATCTAATTATGTATAAGATTTTGATTATAATGTCATAGTGAATAGTGTCAAAAGCAGCACTTTGATCAATAAGAATTTAAATTGCGCAATTCCATTGTCAAGGGCAAGAAGAATATCATCAAGTACATGCAGTTTCAACTGAAAATTGTTTTCTGTATGCAGATTGAAATTCGGGTAGTAAATTATGTTGATTAATATATGTAATTATTTGGTTTGCAAATACTTTTTTGAATTTGTGAACATGGAAAAGCTAAAATATTATTTTTATTAGTATTGATAGACTTATTTATGTATCTTTGTTGATAACATTATGCGAAACCTATGGAACTATGAAAATAATTACATTATGTGTCACGTACTGAATATTCTTTTATTTTACAGTGTCAAATTTTTAAGAATTGTTTAAAGCGTGGGTGCCAAAATGGGGTTAGAAGGCTATTCTAGTCAGAAAAATATTTTCTATAAAGCATTCACAGTTGAATATAAAACAGTATTTAGTTCTGCTATTTGATTTACTTTTTAGAATTATGGAATTTGACTTCGTTTTTTCTGTTCTTTGAATGATTTTCTAGTAACTTGCTTTGTAGTATGATAATTTCGTTACGCGTTTTTTTTATTTCGCAATATTAATATATTATTAATGTTATCATTATTAAACTTAAATTTCATAATCATAGCTATTGTTAGAAATAAATAAATGCTCGTTAACGTGAATGGAAAGCCCACAATTTGTAAATCTTATTTTTAAGAAATAATCTCTATAAATAGCTCGTTTTGTGAACGTATTTATGACACAATTTTGTGCACTAATCAACCATATAATTGTTACTCAATGATTAATAGAATTTTTTCTTAAGAAATTTCCTGAGTTTTCCAAAATGCTATATCGGACACCACAATCAAAAACATTTCAAGTTCTAATACTTCTAATCTTGCCCCACAGGCTTGCGTACAATGCACATACTCTTAAATAAAATACCTATCTATTTTTAGGCAAGATATCGCGGTATATGTATGTTTCGGTATTGGCACGGGATCGGTATAGCCCTAGAATTAACTAATTTGGAAGCACTATGTCAACAAGCTCTAGTCATTGAAACTTACAATAATTGGCAAGACCTTGGAAATTGCTTTTATAAATTACAAAACTTGATAAGATTTTGAATAATTTTCAGAAATTCATAAGATTTTGCTAAGAATTTGTAAAGGATTTATCACATATCATAAGAACAAGGTTTCCAAGAATGCAAAAAGATTTTTCTATTTGAAGATTATAGTTATAGCAAATTAGTCAGACATGTAAATGTTTACATTGTTGAGAGTATCTAAATTTATGTAGGAATAATTTATGCACAATTGCAGCATTAATTTCAAAGGGCTTGAAAACTAAGAAAAACATAAAATCCAAAATTTATTATAAATTTCCAAAGTTCAATTTATTACAAGATTGTTAAAGTATATATATATATATATATACATTTTGGGCCGAATTATGTAATATGTACATGTGTAGCCTATCTTACATATTGATCTAAATTGGAATATTTTAGTAAAGCAATTATTACTTGGTACGACAAAACTAGAAATTTAAGCAAACGTCATTAAAATACGTGTTTAGAAAAGTAATGCAAGCATACACTACAAGTATACATTGTAGTATTGTACTATTAAATATTTACATATAATTTCTAGAAAGTTGGTTACAAAAAATATTCCTTACGTATTACTAACAATTAAAGGAGTGCATACCTTTTTTGTAATTTATTTAAAATAATTCTTACTACTATTTTTCTATATATTTTGAACTGATTCAAAGTTGAAAAAATATTTAAATATTTAGATTACTCGAAAAGTTGTTGAATGTGAAGAAAACTCCATCAAATATAATATATTTACAAAGTTAATCGATTTTACATGCAAACAAAAATATAAAAAAGTCCAAAAACAGAAAAAGTTAATGAGTGTGTGGTCGATGAGCGCGAAGAATATGTTTTCGGAGGGAAGAGGCGTGGACGTAGTGCTTACTGCAGTTTGTGTGCGAACAGATATGATTTTTCGTGTTGGAGTGAACTGCCAGGTGTTTCTTGCGATCTGAACTGCTCGCGAATCTTCTTACACATCCTTCATGAGTACAGCAAAAAGGTTTTTCACCTAAAAGAAAATTTTAAAATATAATCTACGAATGGAATAATGTAAAAGCAATTCGATTTTTATACATGTATATCTATAATATATGTATATTAAGATATCTTACCAGAATGAATCCTTTTGTGAATCTTTAAATTTTCACGATTTGCAAACGATCTTCCACATCTGGGATGCAAGCAGGTAAATGGCTTCTCTCCAGTATGAATTCTTATGTGATTGATCAGCTTATATCTGGCTTGAAAAGGTTGGTAATCACGACGGCATCCGTCCCATAAACAAACGAATTTGGAATTTCGAATATAATCCTGATTCACATGATTTGCTATGTGGTTAACCATCTCTTGCATTTCCATCATGCATGTTCCACATATTACACCATTCGAAATCCAAGAGCAGAGAAATGCGCGAGCTTCTGGAACACTGTTGGTAGGCATCGTCTGTTGTTGCAAATTGTCAAAAGAGGTGCAACTTAATTGATTGTGATTAACATCTGAACTATAGATAGAGCTAGTTACAAATCCTGAATAACATGGATTTTGCTCCTGCATTTCGTCCATGTTTTGGTATTGACACATGGGATAGACGGGTTGTTGGTAGTAATGAACGCACTCGTTACTGCAAGGAACTGAGAATGTAGGCACGGAGGTGTTTGCGTATGATGACATTGCTGCAGAAGACTGAACTGAAAACAATTTTTCGATGCCGCTTATATACGTTTGCGAGTGCTTCATCTTGTTAATTAGCTGACAGCGTTCTTCAATTTAACGCATTTTGATTGATAGCTGATGCGCGGCGTAATGATTGACGTTGTTAATCAGTGGATTAAGCCGGTCAGTGCAATCACAAAACTGCCTCGAAAGGCGCGGCTGCCGCTTAATTATTTTCGTCATTTTATGATATAGCCCGTAAAGTCCTTCTTACACGATAAGTTTTTCTTAGTTAGCTACATTTTTTATTAAATCTTCTTGAATATTTGAGTTAAGAGATTTGTGGCATTCACTTTATTATATCCGATTAACTAAAAATGTTGCTAATTTTCTCCAAGCCCTTCGCCAACTGAAATCAAATGGAAGCCGTCAGCTCCTTCATAAATCTATTTCGGTCTCTTTTTTTCTGTGCTTAGCTGAATATTGAACAATTAGTGTCAACATCGTTTGATTGACAAATCATTGTGACTTTTTAAAATTTTGGACGTTGATATTGGAAGAGCTGAAAATATTTCAAACATATAATATTTATACTAGAAGTCACATATTGCAACACTAAAGAATAATATGGTAATAACATAAAACAACATATACGAATCTTTGAACACAAAATATCATAGAGGGATATTAATAGCTGTCTTCTAATTGAATAGCGTTCCAACATCGTTTATTGCATACTAAGCTTATTAAAATTAATTATTTTTGCTTGTGTTGCACTCTAAGAATACTTAATCAACATTCTGAATAGCTATACAATTATTAAAAATAGTTTTCAGTATGGGGTCAAATTTTCTCCAATGGCTGTTTTAGAGGTAGTAGGAATTTTCCAGGTTATCCTTATGTTTGGATGATATTTATTGTTTTGCCAAAATAATGCTTACGGTAAAAAAGTAAGAGTCTTTGAATATCAGAGTAATTGAATAATTGTTTATAATTTTATTAGTGTTGAAATTAGTATTGGGATCAAATGGGACCCCTCAGCGGTTTTAGTTTTAAGCGAACATATATATACATATGTTGATGTCAAGCTCCTCGCAAATTTAGAAAACAACTCTTTGACTGTCTATCACTTTTCATAACCGTTTATGATTTAACTTCAT
>CABFPE010000065.1:333018-347270 GCA_900660155.1 Hofstenia miamia | reverse complement strand
TAAACTTTGGTTTAGATTGTCGTTCATTCTTAGTTTTACAAATCTTTCATTTAAAATATTACTGATTTCTTTGTCATTTGTAATACATTTACCATTATCATTTACTATATAAGGAATTTCATTTTCTTTTATAAAATTAAAAAAATTCGAAATATATTACCATTTTTATTTAAGAGATTTTTTCATTAAAAGATATTTGTAAAAATGATTGTAGATCAAAATTACATTTTGTTGAGGCTTTATTTCTTAATGTTATATAATGATTGTAGTTGGCTTTCATTCTATTTTGACAAAATTTGCATAGGACTTTTGCTTTTTTCTAATGTATTCTTTAGTTTCTTCCTTGTTTTGTTGTCATTCTCTATATGAAGTTTTTGAATCTTTGTATTCGATAAACACCATTTTGATCCGCTGTTGTGCAAACTGATAATTAGGGCAATTTTTTTTGACCTAAAAAACACCAAATTTTGACTTTAAAAACGATAAAATTTGACAAATTTTGACCTAAAAAAACGAAAAATTTTCTAATCTAGAATTCTATTCCATTACAGTTTATTGTAGTACAAACACAAATATTTGCACACATTTTCAGGCAAAAAAGTCTGTCCTTGCGCAGAAGCTTACTCATCATAGAGAATGATCGTTCAACTGTAGCAGAAGTTGGCTGGCAGCACTGAAGTTCAGCGTACACGGCTGGAGACACTTTCTCTTGCTTCGATTTAATGATGTTATCAACGTCACAGTTCTTGAGCATGCGCTTTTTAATATATGCATCGATGCCAACACATTCCTGTTTCAAGTGTAGCGTCGTAATATCGTCGTGGTGACAACCTAAACGCAAAAAATTATAGAACTATTTGTATTACACATCCTATTAGCAAACTCTTTGAAAAACTGTTGCATATTCAAATAAACGCATTCCTAAAATCTGAAAACATCCTATCGAATAAGCAATTTGGTTTTCGTAATGGACGCAATTTTATCGATGACGCAACAAATTAAGTCTAATATATCTCATAATAACTGCAGTTGTGTAGCATTACTAGATTTAAGTAAGGCATTCAATTCAATGAATTTCGATATCTTGCAAGACAAGCTTATAAATTATAATTTTGGTGTTAACTCAATTAATTTAATCATGAATTTCTTAAAAAATAGACAGCAACGTGTAATATTAAACAGTAAAAAATCAAACTATGTTACGACTGACCGTGGGGTGCCCCAAGGTACTGTACTTGGTCCTATTTTATTTGCAATTTTTGTAAATGATATAATAAAACATGTTAAACACAGCGACATTTACCAATATGCCGACGACACATGCCTAATAAGTACCGCAAAAAATGCTTTTGATGCTACAAAAAACCTCCAAACAGATATAGAAAAATTAAACAATTATTTCATAAGTAATCAACTGAAACTAAATATTGACAAAACTCAATTTTTAATTTTTTAACCGAAGGCACAAAGAAATCTAATAAGTGATATAGAACTAAAGATAAATAATGAGTCAATAAAGCAAAATGAATAGGTCAGCTATTTAGGAGTGGAGATAGACAATGAATTAAAATTTGAAAAATTTCTCCTGAATAAGATTCAAAAAATGACTGCAGGCATTAGATATCTTTATCACTTCCGCAATGTAATATCAAGCAATTATCATAAACAACTGATACATGCTTCTGTTTGTCTCATTTTCAATACTGTTCTTTTCTTTTAACTAACCTAAATTCGAAATATCGTATGCTTCTATCATAGACATTTAATTGGTGCATAAAAACTCTAAACTTTGCACAAAAGCATGATGAAGCATCAGTATATCGTAATAAATATAAAATATTATCTCTGTTCTACCAAATTCATCTGCATATGCTATCTATCTTATTTAAATTCAAATCTTTACAAACATCTTTCCTTTTCCTTAATGACTATATTAAATTAAATGAGCGATCGCAAAAATTTCCGTGTTTAGATACAAATTCTAATTGCTTTCATCACATATCAATTAAATTGTGGAATAATTTAGAAAAAAAATTGAAGCAGTCTCTTCTAATAAAACAATACACATTAGGGGACGGTAATACACTTCATTCATTTGAAACATACATCCAACATTGAGCACCTACACAAACATTCACACAAACATTGATTATATTATTATATATTTTACATAATAATTTGTAGTTATTTATTTGTTTATATTTTGTTTTTCTTTTGTCATGTGTTAGTTTGTAGAATTTTGGATACATTGAGCAATAAATTTGCTTTGACTCTTATTAGAGTTGCTGCTTATAGCATTAAATCTCAAAGTCTATAGTTTATAATTTATTAAATAATATGCTTGCGAAGCGTTCATGATTTCAGTCGGGTACTCAAAACCACAATCGTACAACTCGCTTAATTTAATCCTTCTGGTTAGATTTTTTGCGTGCACTTTTTGTAAGACAACCTTTTTTGTAAGAAAACAGATGACGTCTTCATTGGATGAAATTGAAGCGTCTTCATGTGAAGCTGTACTTGACCCCAATATTGCACAATGTGAAAACTGATATTGATAATTTTTTAGAACTTCAAAATTGCTCTTTTTATCTTCTCTTTTGTTGCATAAATCCCCACAAAGTATATACATACTGGATCCTAAATTTGCAAGGACTTGAGCTAAAGTTCTTTGGCATTTAGTTCTAATTCTCCGGTTTGGCTTAACATCGAAAACTCCTATAGTCTTTCTTGAAGGATTTGCCCCTTTGTAAATCCAGGATTCAATTCTGAAATTTATAAAAATGTCATCACTTGGTCTAATTTGATTAAATCTGGTTTCAGATACATGACATTCTCTATGCTTAGCTTTTGTGCAGATCCTATAGACTTTTGCTGGGTAAATCTTTCCATAGCGTGGGTCAACTGCTACAAGTGTTGAGACAAACTTCTCATTCTTAATACGAGAATAGAAAGAATAGGAAGACCAATAGGTTCTTGGTAAAAAATTATGAATGGTATCATTAACTAGCTTTCTTATATCAAAATGAGTGTGTAGTATATTGGTTATAACTATTATCATTGGATTTTCTCTTTTGATTGAATGACATATAGAATCATTTAGGTCACATTTTTCAACATTGCACTCGTCATCCAACCGTTGAAAATATAAATGAAATGAAGTATGGGTTGCAAAGACCGATTGCAGTTCAACGTACTGAATCTCTTCTTCTTCTTCTTCTTCTTCTTCTTCTTCTTCTTCTTCCTACTCTACCTTTTCCCTTATCAACTCATCTATACTAACTTCATCAATTTCTTCATCTTTTTCCTCCCAAGGAGATAAAGATTCATTAGGAAAATGTGCGTTATTCCATTGTCTGCTGAGAACTTGATTTTCAGGAACTAGGTCATGTTCAAAAGGATCTTCTGTTAGCTCAAATAGCTTTGGATTATTAGATGCCATTAAAGTTGATGGAATTATATTACGGTGGGAAAGCGTAATTCTATCATTAATATATATTTGACATATCAGACATTCTACATTTCAAGATTGATATAATGACTGAATGCATCGGGATTTTGGTTATTTTCATTCGTTGCCTGTTTTTGTCCGATCTCAGTGTACATATCAGCAAACAAATACTGATGAGCGACCTCATGTGAATTGCAAGCTTCGGAAGCATGTTCTAGAAGAGACGATAAAGAGAACATTTTACAAAAAGTAAAACTTCAATCTAAGCTTTCATTTTGTAATCAATTGCACACCCCTGATCAGAACAATAGCCACGACCACCAACTGTTTGCCAAGAGCAATATTTGTCATCTATAAAAGAAAGAATTCAAAGACTGGTTCATCAAGATACAGATTGACATGATTCGAAAATTTTGGCCACCCATTAAAATTAATGTCAAATCGGTCCACCTTAGACCCATCGTTGCCAAGTTTTTCCGTATACTAGACCAAACTTGGATAAGTTAGAAACTTATAGTGAAAATTATACCCTGAAATTGTAAATACAAAACTGAGTCTGTCAATATTCTATGAAACTAATGTAAATCTTCAAAACACATTGTTTATACATTTTTGCAATCACTCCATTTGTGTTTAATTGAGTAAACTGTTGCATAATAGACAATCTTAGGGAAATTTCAGACTATGTTTTCAAATACCTCTACTCAAGCCTGTTCCGAAATCTTCCCTGCTCTCCCCAAGTCCATCAAATGAATACTTTACTAATAGGTGATATTATCGAAATATTTTGTAAATGATTAATGTGATCAATTGTATTTTTTTTACTATAGGTTATGCTAAAGGCAATGTTGAGATAGTTTAGGATGTGGAGCTTCGGATTACGTGGCATACCAAGTAGTTACAAAAACTTAATATCACATTTTGGAGATTTTCATCAAGAATGTTCCTATGTCAATTTTTTATATGATCTTAAGATAATGACTTTCACTGATGTCTGGTTTGAAATTCAAGTTAAGCCTTGAGTACTTATAGTTCCAGTTTCAAGAGAAACATTTCCGAGAAAAGCAATTATAAATAAGTCTGCTGTAAGCTTTAAAAAATTTGAGACTGATTTCGTTGTGACCTTTCTTTGCTATTGAATGCGACTTTTAGATATTATTCATTCAGTCTGAACAATGATTGTTCACTCAGAGCTTTGGTATCCTGCAGGTTCTTTCTTTGCAGATTGAACCTATGGAAATTTTTTATACAAAGTATTTTAACAACTAATGTATGTTTTTATAAATATACGATTTCTTTCTTTCTATGCTTTGCTAGGTAAAACAAGGTCTACAAAAACTAAAACTTAATTTTTTTTTGTTTGTGTTTTTGCCGTATTGGTACATTTAAATTGACTTTTCGGGTTTTTGTTTTTTAGCCTTTAAAAATTAATTTTGTGATGAATTTTATACTGAAAATTTAAAATCAGGTAAAATTCGGGAGCATCTCAAGCAGAATAAAATACTTAAAATATTGAATTTTTTAATACGATAGCATGTTATTTTATGATTAATAAAATGTGAACAGAATTTACGATGCTTGCTGTTTGTCCTAATAAATGGTCAAAAATAAAATATTTCCCAATTTCGCTTTAATTCGATTCTTAAAAAACATAACTGCATATTGAAAAATGCAGAATGCAATTGACAAATGATGACATTATCATTCAGAATAATGTAAATGTTTTTGAAAATGTAAATATAAACCTGCTTCAAATGAATTTAATACTGCATTTTATTCTTCTGTTGTTGCTTCATTTGTAATGAATATTTAAAAAATTTCATTTTTCTGAAAACCCATAATTTTAGACAAGATAACTCTTTCTAAATAGCAATTGGCAAAATGGAGGGGGTTGCTAGCTAATCTTTGTTTGTATGATCATCGCAATGAATAAAATTTAGAATAGTATATTGGTTCAAGCGAGTTTTTTTAATAATTTTAGTTAAATAATTCCACTCTAAACCTTTGCCAGAAATTCTTACATAAGTAATGCATTAAATTTTGAAATTCTACATCTATGAACTACCTAAATATTATTCGTCTTGAATAATATTACTATATCATAAAATGACGTATTTAATTAAACTCTGGTAGCGTCTTTCGAAATAGGCCAATGATCAAGTTGAGCGGCTTAATCCAATGATTAACAACATCAATCATTACGAAGTCGCCGTGTACGTCAGTCATCAATCAAGATGCCTTAAAGTGAAGAACACTGTCAACTTTGCTTTGTCACATAGCGAATATAAAAGTTGAAATGCTTTGTCAGAAAATTATTACTTGGGGCGGGGGGGGGGCGTTGCTTCAAATTCAACCCTAATATGATGAACAAAGTTTATCATTTCTATTTCAGGATTCTATGACTAAAACCTGACAACTTTCACTATCAACATGAAGAACATTCTTAATTTTTCAAAAATAAACAAAATTTATTTTTCCTTTTGAGGACTTCGATTGAGAATGTTTGATTAAAGTAATAACTTCATCTAATACAGTAGTAAATATATATATAGACCAACTAAGCCCTTCCAGGCATAAACAGATATCAAGGCACGCCCGTAAGCATTAGTTGCTCATTCACTGAATTTGTAACAATAAGCCAGGTTTATGTTGTGATGGGGTACCAAAAAGGTCTTGGGTAATTGAATGTACATTGAATTGGAGTATGCAACATCAGTATTCAAATTAAGCACATGAACAGAGCTGCACCAAAATGACTTTCAAATTAATGGATACAAAATGTCCTAAAATCCATTAATGGACATGGCAGAAATGAAAAATTAATTATTGTCACTAATGGAGAACTAATGGCGATTTTAGAAGAACATATATGATAATGCTGATATTCATTAATTTTATTGTTTTATCAAATATAAGTGAAGGGTGTAATTATATCGCCCGCATGCCTTTAGCTTTACATACTAAATCACTGTAAATTATAGCAATCTATCAAAAAGTTAATATCAATAAGTAACATTTATACATTATCAATTGCAATCAGAGATGGAAATTGCACAGGTCGACATATGGAAAAGTGAGCATCAATGACATTTATTTACAACAAAAAGTAACTTTCATGTGCAAAATACATACCTAAATATAAAGTTCAACTTACATATTTTTTACCTCTGTTGCATAAATTTTTACCGATTGTTTCATAATAACAACAACACCATTGTTAGCTTTTGTTGTACTTTTCTAAAACTGGATTAACTTTTAATGAATTTCTTCTTGACAACTCTCCAATAATGCTTTCAAAATTTAATTTATTAAATGATTACTTAATTTCGTGGTTTACGACCAAGTTTTCAAAATTGACTGAATATTTTTACGGGATTCAACATGATTATCTGAAGATATAACTGAAGGACTTTTTCAAATAGAAGTTCCTAATTAATATTATATTAACACAATGAGAATATTTTCGATATTGCCATAGTTTAGTTTTGATATAATCAACTAAGTTGTTGTAGTCTTTGCTTAATTGATTTGGAATTGTAATTTTGTTCTATAGAGTGTTTGTGAGATGTTTCATTAATAAATAAAAATTTCTGTGAAACCTCACATAAATGAAGACATGGAAAATTGTGTGCATTCTTGCAAAAATTTCTAAAAGCCTTTGTGAAGTTAAATCATAAACGGTTATGAAAAGTGATAGACAGTGAAATAATTGTTTTCTAAATTTGCGAGAAGTTTGACATCAACCTATGTATATATATGTTCGCTTAATACTAGATCCGCTGAGGGGTCCAATTTGATCCTAAAACTAATTTCAACCCTAATAAAATTTTAAACAATTATTTCTACTACCTCTAAAACAGCCATTGGGAAAAATTTGACCCCATACTGAAAACTATTTTTAATAATTGAAGGTCTAATCAGAATGTTGATTAAATAATCTAAAAGTGCAAAACAAGCAAAAATGTTAAATTTTAATGAGCTTAGTATGCAATAAACTATGTTGGAATGCTGTTCAATTAGAAGAAAATTATTAATATCCCTCTATGATATTTTGTGTTCAAAGATTCATATATGTTGTTTTATGTTATTACCATATTATTCTTTAGCGTTGCAATATGTGACTTCTAGTAAAAATATTATATGTTTGAAATATTTTCAGCTCTTCCAATATCAACGTCCAAAATTTCAAAAAGTCACAATGGTTTGTCAATTAAACGATGTTGACACTAATTGCTCAATATACAGTTAAGCACAGAAAAAAAGAGACCGAAATATATTTATGAAGGAGCTGACGGCTTCGATTTGATTTCAGGTGGCGAAGGGCTTGGAGAAAATTAGCAACATTTTTAGTTAATCGGATGTAATAAAGTGTATGCTACAAATCTCTTAACTCAAATATTCAAGAAGATTTAATAAAAAAATGTAGCTAACTAAGAAAAACGTATCGTGTAAGAAGGACTTTACGGGCTATATCATAAAATGACGAAAATAATTAAGCGGCAGCCGCGTTTTTCGAGGCAGTTTTGTGATTGCACTGACCGGCTTAATCCACTGATTAACAACGTCAATCATTACGCCGCGTGCGTCACCTATCAATCAAAATGCGTTAAAGTGAAGAACGCTGTCAACTAATTAACAAGATGAAGCGCTTGCAAACGTATATAAGCGGCATCGAAAAATTGTTTTCAGTTCAGTTTTCTGCAGCAATGACATCATACACATTCGAGTCCGTGCCTACATTCTCAGTTCCTTGCAGTAACGAGTGCGTTCATTACTACCAACAACCCGTCTATCCCATATGTCAATACCAAAACATGGACGAAATGCAGGAGCAAAATCCATGTTATTCGAGATTGTATAGTTCCGATCTTAATCACAATCAATTAAGTTGCACATCTTTTGACAATTTGCAACAACAGACGATGCCTAGCAACAGTGTTCCAGAAGCTCGCGCATTTCTCTGCTCTTGGATTTCGAATGGTGTAATATGTGGGACATGCATGATGGATATGCAGGAGATGGTTAACCACATAGCAAATCATGTGAATCAGGATTATTTTCGAAATTCTAATTTCGTTTGTTTATGGGACGGATGCCGTCGGAATTGCAAACCTTTTCAAGCCAGATATAAGCTGATCAATCATATAAGAATTCATACTGGAGAGAAGCCATTTACCTGCTTGCATCCCGGATGTGGTAGTTCTTTTGCAAATCGTGAAAATTTGAAGATTCACAAAAGGATTCATTCTGGTAAGATATCTTAATATACATATATTATAGATATAAATGTATAAAAATCGAATTGTTTTTACATTATTCCATTCGTAGATTATATTTTAAAATTTTCTTTTAGGTGAAAAACCTTTTTGCTGCACTCATGAAGGATGTGTAAGAAGATTCGCGAGCAGTTCAGATCGCAAGAAACACATTGCAGTTCACTCCAACACAAAAAATCATATATGTTCGCACAAAAACTGCAGTAAACACTACGTCCACGCCTCTTCCCTCCGAAAACATGTTCTTCGCGATCATCGACCACACACTCACTAACTTTTTCTGTTTTGGACTTTTTTATATTTTTGTTTGCATGTAAAATCGATAAACTTTGTAAATATATTATATTTGATGGAGTTTTCTTCACATTCAACAACTTTTGGAGTAATCTAAGTATTTAAATATTTTTTCAACTTTGATTCAGTTTAAAATATATAAAAAATAGTAATAAGAATTATTTTAAATAAATTTACAGAAAAGGTATGCACTCCTTTAATTGTTAATAATACGTAAGGAATATTTTTTGTAACCAACTTTCTAAAAATTATATGTAAATATTTAATAGTAGAACATTACTTATACTTGTAGTGTATGCTTGCATTACATTTCTAAACATGTATTTTAATGACGTTTGCTTAAATTTCTATTTATGTCGTACCAAGTAATAATTGCTTTACTAAAATATTCCAATTTAGATAAATATGTAAGATAACTACACATGTACATATTACATAATTCGGCACAAAATGTCATTGTATATATATATACTTTAAAAATCTGGTAATAATTTGAACTTTGGAAATTTATATTACATTTTGGAATTTATGTTTTTCTTAGTTTTCAAGCCCTTTGAAATTAATGCTGCAATTGTGCATAAATTATTCCTACATAAATTTGGATACTCTCAACAACAATGTAAACATTTACATGTCTGACAAATTTGCTATAACTATAATCTTCAAATAGAAAAATCTTTTTGCATTCTTGGAAACCTTGTTCTTATGATATGTGATAAATCCTTTACAAATTCTTAGCAAAATCTTATTAATTTCTGAAAGTTATTCAAAATCTTATCAAGTTTTGTAATTTATAAAAGCAATTTCCAAGGTCTTGCCAATTATTGTAAGTTTAAATGACTAGAGCTATTTGATATAGTGCTTCCAAATTAGTTAATTCTAGGGCTCGGTGCTATACCGATCCCGTGCCAATACCAAAACATACATATACCGTGGTATCTTGCCTAAAAATAGATAGGTATTTTATTTAAGAGTATGTGCATTGTACGCAAGCCTGTGGGGCAAGATTTGAAATATTAAAACTTGAATTTTTTTTGATTGAGGTGTACGATATAGCATTTTGGAAAACGCAGGAAATTTCTTAAGAAAAAATGTCTATTAATCATTGAGTAACAATTATATGGCTGATTAGTGCACAAAATTATGTCATAAATACGTTCACAAAACGAGCTATTTATAGAGATTATTTCTTAAAATTCAGATTTCCAATTTGTGGACCTCTTCTTTAAGGTGCATTTATTCATTTCTAACAATAGCTATGATTATTAAATTTAAGTTTAATAATGATAACAATAATAATATGTTAATATTTATCTTGCGCATGTTTACAAAATGTATTCTAATTCGCACATAAAATAAATTGGAATTTCTCAATGTTCTGTAATAAATTGACTGAACAAGTGTGAATTATTTACACCATTTTTAAATGATTCGTAATTATGGTAAAATCTAAGATTCCATGGTAATGAATTGAAAATTGTAGGACCAGCAAACGAAAACGATCTTTTACCATAAGAAGTTTTAATTTTTGGAATGCTTAGTAGATATAAATCATTAGATCCGTGGTTGTGAAATTTATGACGAACAAAAGACAGTCGATTACCCGTATATCTATGAGCTAAATTATGTACACTCTTAAAAACCATAATGACAACTTTTATGTAAAACGAAATTTAATTGGTAACCAATTTAGAGATATTAAAGTAGGTGTATTATGATCTTTGCTTCTTAAACAGAAAATTATAAGAGCACAGTCATTTTGGATTATTTGAAGTCTTCGTATTTGATAATCGTGCAGACTATAAATAATACTGTTTTTAAAATCTAACCTGCAAGAAATCATAGATTCTAATGAAAGAAATCCACGCATTAATTTGATATTACGTAAATGACATCTACAACTCTTGCATATAAATTTAATGTATGATTCTAATCTGAGGGATTCGTCCACTAGACATCCAAGATTTTTAATCGTTAGACTGTGGTTTTTCAACGTTTAATAAAGAAATATTTCTTTAATAATAGTGTTTTTCAATTATATATATAGGGAATGATATCGTTTGAAATCCATTTATTGAAACTATTTGATAACGTGAACTAAAATATCATCTAAACCAAGCCAATGCATTTAAACTGAATCTAATTATGTATAAGATTTTGATTATAATGTCATAGTGAATAGTGTCAAAAGCAGCACTTTGATCAATAAGAATTTAAATTGCGCATTTTCCATTGTCAAGGGCAAGAAGAATATCATCAAGTACATGCAGTTTCAACTGAAAATTGTTTTCTGTATGCAGATTGAAATTCGGGTAGTAAATTATGTTGATTAATATATGTAATTATTTGGTTTGCAAATACTTTTTTGAATTTGTGAACATGGAAAAGCTAAAATATTATTTTTATTAGTATTGATAGACTTATTTATGTATCTTTGTTGATAACATTATGCGAAACCTATGGAACTATGAAAATAATTACATTATGTGTCACGTACTGAATATTCTTTTATTTTACAGTGTCAAATTTTTAAGAATTGTTTAAAGCGTGGGTGCCAAAATGGGGTTAGAAGGCTATTCTAGTCAGAAAAATATTTTCTATAAAGCATTCACAGTTGAATATAAAACAGTATTTAGTTCTGCTATTTGATTTACTTTTTAGAATTATGGAATTTGACTTCGTTTTTTCTGTTCTTTGAATGATTTTCTAGTAACTTGCTTTGTAGTATGATAATTTCGTTACGCGTTTTTTTTATTTCGCAATATTAATATATTATTAATGTTATCATTATTAAACTTAAATTTCATAATCATAGCTATTGTTAGAAATAAATAAATGCACCTTAACGTGAATAGGCCCACAATTTGTAAATCTGATTTTTAAGAAATAATCTCTATAAATAGCTCGTTTTGTGAACGTATTTATGACACAATTTTGTGCACTAATCAGCCATATAATTGTTACTCAATGATTAATAGACATTTTTTCTTAAGAAATTTCCTGAGTTTTCCAAAATGCTATATCGTACACCACAATCAAAAACATTTCAAGTTCTAATACTTCTAATCTTGCCCCACAGGCTTGCGTACAATGCACATACTCTTAAATAAAATACCTATCTATTTTTAGGCAAGATATCGCGGTATATGTATGTTTCGGTATTGGCACGGGATCGGTATAGCACCGAGCCCTAGAATTAACTAATTTGGAAGCACTATGTCAACAAGCTCTAGTCATTGAAACTTACAATAATTGGCAAGACCTTGGAAATTGCTTTTATAAATTACAAAACTTGATAAGATTTTGAATAATTTTCAGAAATGGATAAGATTTTGCTAAGAATTTGTAAAGGATTTATCACATATCATAAGAACAAGGTTTCCAAGAATGCAAAAAGATTTTTCTATTTGAAGATTATAGTTATAGCAAATTTGTCAGACATGTAAATGTTTACATTGTTGAGAGTATCTAAATTTATGTAGGAATAATTTATGCACAATTGCAGCATTAATTTCAAAGGGCTTGAAAACTAAGAAAAACATAAATTCCAAAATGTAATATAAATTTCCAAAGTTCAAATTATTACCAGATTTTTAAAGTATATATATATATATATGTACATTTTGGGCCGAATTATGTAATATGTACATGTGTAGCCTATCTTACATATTGATCTAAATTGGAATATTTTAGTAAAGCAATTATTACTTGGTACGACATAACTAGAAATTTAAGCAAACGTCATTAAAATACGTGTTTAGAAATGTAATGCAAGCATACACTACAAGTATACATTGTAGTATTGTACTATTAAATATTTACATATAATTTCTAGAAAGTTGGTTACAAAAAATATTCCTTACGTATTACTAACAATTAAAGGAGTGCATACCTTTTTTGTAATTTATTTAAAATAATTCTTACTACTATTTTTCTATATATTTTGAACTGATTCAAAGTTGAAAAAATATTTAAATATTTAGATTACTCGAAAAGTTGTTGAATGTGAAGAAAACTCCATCAAATATAATATATTTACAAAGTTAATCGATTTTACATGCAAACAAAAATATAAAAAAGTCCAAAAACAGAAAAAGTTAATGAGTGTGTGGTCGATGATCGCGAAGAATATGTTTTCGGAGGGAAGAGGCGTGGACGTAGTGCTTACTGCAGTTTGTGTGCGAACAGATATGATTTTTCGTGTTGGAGTGAACTGCCAGGTGTTTCTTGCGATCTGAACTGCTCGCGAATCTTCTTACACATCCTTCATGAGTACAGCAAAAAGGTTTTTCACCTAAAAGAAAATTTTAAAATATAATCTACGAATGGAATAATGTAAAAGCAATTCGATTTTTATACATGTATATCTATAATATATGTATATTAAGATATCTTACCAGAATGAATCCTTTTGTGAATCTTTAAATTTTCACGATTTGCAAACGATCTTCCACATCTGGGATGCAAGCAGGTAAATGGCTTCTCTCCAGTATGAATTCTTATGTGATTGATCAGCTTATATCTGGCTTGAAAAGGTTGGTAATTACGGCCGCATCCGTCCCATAAACAAACGAATTTGGAATTTCGAATATAATCCTCATTCACATGATTTGCTATGTGACTGACCATCTCCTGCATATCCATCATGCACGTTCCACATATTACACCATTCGAAATCCAAGAGCAGAGAAATGCGCGAGCTTCTGGAACACTGTTGGTAGGCATTGTCTGTTGGTGCAAATTGTCAAAAGAGGTGAAACTTAATTGATTGTGATCGGAACAATATATAGAGCTAGTATCAAATCCCGAATAACATCTTAAGGGACATAAATCAGGCTATGCCTTCTAGATTGGATGACAACATACATCAACAACGATGAATTACATGTTTTGGTATTGACACATGGGATAGACGGGTTGTTGGTAGTAATGAACGCACTCGTTACTGCAAGGAACTGAGAATGTAGGCACGGAGTTGTTTGCGTATGATGACATTGCTGCAGAAGACTGAACTGAAAACAATTTTTCGATGCCGCTTATATACGTTTGCGAGTGCTTCATCTTGTTAATTAGCTGACAGCGTTCTTCAATTTAACGCATTTTGATTGATAGCTGATGCGCGGCGTAATGATTGACGTTGTTAATCAGTGGATTAAGCCGGTCAGTGCAATCACAAAACTGCCTTGAAAGGCGCGGCTGCCGCTTAATTATTTTCGTCATTTTATGATATAGCC
>CABFPE010000065.1:297889-326033 GCA_900660155.1 Hofstenia miamia | reverse complement strand
AATTAGTGTTCGCCTACTGCATGTAAAGTGCATGAGCGATAGCAAGCTAAGCAGGAATTAAAATCCCCTACACTTACACGTAACCTAACTGCAGTGCAAACATCGAAAGCAATACCCATTGATAATTCCTTCGCTAAATTGCGATCAGTTATTGCATGCAGAGACTGCTTAGCTTCATGTCATAATTAAAAGTAATACGATAAATAAAGATGAACTACTACAAGCTTAAATTCCATCATTCTGTTCGCACGTAGTTGCTTTTTATGTAAAATTGTACAAAACATATTTACTGTTTAACCATAACACAGGTACCAGTCGTTTAATAGCTACTTTAGATTCCCACACATAAAAAGTTCTGCGTTTACGTGTGCTTGCAAAAATTAGTGCAGGCGTATTGTCTACACTTAATTTATCAAACAATTGTTGCGACTGCTAAATTAACAACTGTATAATTCTTAGAACTTCGATAAATATTAATTTGAGTTTTACTTCTTTTTCTTTTATCTTTTTTCGGAGTTGTAGGGATGATACTACAAAATTACGTAATTAATTAAGCGGCAGCTGTGTCTTTTGAAGCAATCCGGTGCTTTGTCTTTTCGAAGCAGTTCTGTGATTAAACTTAGCGGCTTAATCCACTGATTAAAAACGTCAATCATCAATCAAGATGCCTTAAAGTGAGGAACGCTGTCCACTAATTAACAAGATGACGTGATCGTAAACATATATATGCTTCTTCGAAAAAATTTGTTTTAGTTCAGAATTTTGAAGCAATGATGTCAAATGCTTACGACACGGTGCCTACATTCGTTCATTATTACCAGCAACCCGACTTTCCCTACTCCTCTTGCCAATATCAAACCATGTGCGATGTGCAGCCGCTGAATTCATGTTATTCTTGATATGAAACTAGCTCTACGTATTGTGCAGCTTTTGATAGTTTGCAACAGCCGACGATGGTTACCAGCAGTGATCCAGACGTTTGCGCATTTCTCTGCTTTTGGATTACGGATGCCTTATATGTGGGAAAAGCATAATGGACATGCAGGAGATCGTTCGCCACATGTCAAATCATGTAAATCAAGATCTCACTCGAAGTCCAAATTTCGTTTGCTTCTGGGAAGGATGCTGAAGTAATTGTCAACATTTTCAGGCGAGATACAAGCTGATCAGCCACATAAGAACTCATACTGGAGAGAAGCCGTTTACCTGTTTGCATCCCGGATGTGGTAGTTCTTTTGCCAATCGTGAAAATTTGAAGATACATAAGAGAACTCATTCTGGTAAGATATCTTAATGTATATATATATTATAAAAATCGAATTCTTTTTACATTATTCAAAGCTGTGACATATATATTTTTCCATTCGTTGATTATATTCTAAAATGATATTTTAGGTGAAAAACCATTTTGCTGCACTTTTGAAAGTTGTCAACGAAGATTCCGAAGCAGTTCCGATCGCAAGAAACACATGGCGGTTCACTCCAACACGAAAAATCATATATGTTCACACGCACACTGCAGCAAACACTACGTCCACGCCTCTTCACTCAGAAAACATATTCTGCGCGATCATCGACCACACACTCATTAACTTTTTCTTTTTTTGGACTTTTTCTGTATATTTGTTTGCATGTTAAATCGTTTAATTTTGTAAATATATTTTATTTGATGGTTTTTCTTTAATTGAAAAACTTTTCCGGGATTCTAGATTTTTTTTTTAATTTTGAATCCTCAAACGAAAATATATAGAACATTTTTGTTTCCATAATAATAGAAAAAATTGTGAAAAAATTTACAAATAAGTTTATTTGAAGTTTCGTTGATAAAATTGATGCAGTTTGCTAATAGTTACTTAAACGTGTTCAATATTATTATGATATTGATTTGCTTATTGTATCTGTACAAAATTGTGCTGCATTTAGATCAAACTTCTATTCTTGTAATTGGTTTTTGAAAAAGTCAAACAATAACTATATTTATTTGTTCTTCTTTCGCTTTAAATTTTTGCATAGTATATATATATATATATATATCAACATATATAAGCTATGTTAAGTCTTCTTTGATTGATTCTATCATTACTGAAATCCCAAGTATAAATACATATGAAGTTTTTGTCACAGATTTTTTCATATCACACCACTTACTGACATGTGTAATGCTTAACAATACAAAAACTAAACGACTTTAACGAATATAATACACGAAAAAATTTTATTCAAAAAAATACTTTAATAATAATTTTTGAAGGAATTGATCAACTTAAACTGGAAGGATTATTAGTTTGCACAACACTGGAACAAAAATGGTGTTTATCGAATACAAAGATTCAAAAACTCCATATAGAGAATGGCAACAAAACATGGAAGGAACTAAAGAATACATTAAAAAAACCAGAAGTCCTACGCAAATTTTGTCAAAATAGAATGAAAGCCAACTACAATCATTATATAACATTAAGAAATTGTTGTTTTGTGTTAATGTAATGCAATCAGTATTTTCATTAATATATACCTTGAATTTCAACTAGTTAGTTTTTATGTAATGACCTTATTTTTTATACTAAGTGTGTGAGATTCGATATAATAAAATGAAATTAGCATCAAGTTTTTATTTTTATATATTTATCTGTAAAATTGCATAACACTAATACATTTTATCGTATAAAAATTTAAAAGATATATATATATAGGTGGACCGTTTTTGGGAAAATTTCACCGATTTCTTCGGCTATTAGTCAAAAGTGGTGTTTGATCATAAAATATCAATATAATTACGAAATTTGCTGTAAATATTTAATATGCATGCAAGAATACCTTTTCCAACAATAACATGCTTGGAAAGCTTTTGCATAGTATGCAAAAGATTGAAGTGACCAAAACTGTCTTTGAAACCTATTTTTGTATTTTCAACCTAAAGAGAGGGAATCAAAGAAGATAAATAATTTGTTGGATGATATAAAAGGATAATTAAACACCAACTTCTATATTGGATATACATTGTTTATGTTTTATAATAAAATTAGAGATAAAGTATTTACTAAACGCATATAGAGGCATATTTAGCACTCAGAAATACTCCGCTGAAATGCTTAAATGCCACCGCTCAATCAAATCACTAGAGCTATGATTTTCAAAAGAGTCAAAATATGATATCAAAAGAAACCTTCAAAATTGAGAATTACTAAACTTTACTATCTATAAAATTTTCCTTGATATTTTTAAACATTGTTTGATTCTTTACAATCAATTCATAAAATTGATCAATCAAATCATAAGCATCATTTTCTAATATTAGGGAACCACAGCACGGCGCACCTTGAACCATATACACCTCTGAAAATGCTGTTTTGCATGTTTTTTGTCTTCAGTTTATTAAAAATTGATTAAATTATTGTATTTTAAAAATAGTAGTGTCAAAGGGATTTCTAATATTTACTACCTTGGAAGATTATCTGGATAAAATTGTAATTTTGAAAAAAAATTCGATTTAAATAAAAAAATCCGACAATTTTTAATTTAGTGCTCACAGCAATACAGTTCAATTGGGTTGAGACGCAGATTATCCAATTATATGTCATCACAGTCTTTTAAAGAGATTTTGTGTTCTACTTTTCAGAATGAGATGAGCTTAAATAGACAACATAAGATCAATAAATGCCGTAAATATGAACATGAGTATAATTTTCCTTGTGCTAGCACTCACTAGTTTAAGTTGGCATGGGTAATATAAGGTATAATAATATACTCAATTAAAAATTGCGCAGGAAAATGATTTATTATGGGAAATTCAACAAGCTTCGAAAAAATCGAATTGGATAGAGTAGCTACTGGAATCCAGTGGTTCTCAATCGAGGTCCGCTAGGATTCTATGGGTGCACACAAAAAAAGTTGACATTTTGGTGGTCGATATGGCAATTCTAACTCAGAAAGGTTTTCATTACTGAAAAAGGAATGTCTATGGAAATTTTCACTTTTTTAGGTAAAAAAATTTGCCATCGTTCACACAAAGGCACAGATAAGCAGAGGGGAAGAATACGGAGTTAGAAACTAATCAGAACAGATAATAAACAGTTTTCCAGGAAAACAAATTCGTGAGAAGTGCATAATTATTATCAAAGTTAAGTTACAGTTTTAATAGTTTTTGAGGAATAAACCTTTACAATTTTTTAAAGGCTCATGAAAAATTTTGAAAAAGCCACAGGTTGTTTGAGGTTAAGCATATGTAATCTTCACACATTAGCTAGTGAAGTAAACGTTGCACATTTACTACACAACGTACTGCGGATCGAAGAAATTTGACTGTTGAAGTATTTACTAAGAGAAGTTCCAACCACCATTGAAACAGAGTCAGGAATATCAGTGGTCTTGTTATCCCGCTGAAGAGAACGTCGAAGCTCGCAGACTTCATTTGGGATCACCAACCAAACAAATGAATAGAAAATCTACATAAACAATATAAATAGGGTCAGTTTTTATATCAAGCCACCGAAAAATTATCATTTTTTCATTAATTTTTTACCCTTTTCTTATTGATTTTAATATTCAAACATGCATTTATTAATATTTTCAATTTTACGAATAATAAATTCGATATATACAGCCACTCCATAATTTACCATATGGTTTTGCTTAACATAAAAGAGTACATCCATATGGAATACTTTGTAATATATATAAATAATATTTTTTATCATCAAATGGTGATAATGTTGTTTTTTCTATGTTAATTAACCTAATTTTATGTTTTTTATTTTGCAATCTATAATTGTTGTCAGTCATTGCAGTGATTAGATTTTATTTTTTGCACAGATTGAACAAATAACATAAAATTGTCGAAATTATTTGATTGCACAGTGCTATAATATTGCAGTATAAATGGTACATCATTTTATATGATCTTTGATTATAATGAATTTCTAAATGAAGATCTCCAAAAAGTTATTTCCCAGCTGAAAAATATTAAACTGTCGACTTGTTGCTCAAGAGCAATTGTACTTTCAGTGAGAACAAGCGATTACTAGAAGCTGCGAAAACCAAATGCCGCCAAGAAAATATTAAATTCTACGTTTTTGAAAGAAAACTTCCGTTTTCCAGTTGATGGATTTGTTTCCTCATTAAATTTTTTAAAATTCGCAGTGAATTTAATGGATTACAGCAAAAGACAATATCTTTAAAAAACAATGTGGTACTATCTGCCTCTAACAGCAAAATATAAAGAGTCCTTTAATGAATTTATAGATCTACAACAACTTTACAACTCCAGACACTGTTGTAAAACTCTAAAGAGTTAAATTTCTTTTTTAATAGAATAATTAATTTTTTTCGATTTTTCTCTAAGAAATGACTTTTCAAAAAATTGTACCAGCAGCAAAATTTTAACACCTGTTGCCTTCCAACACTCACAGACAATTTAATTATTTCTAAGATTGCCACGCAATGAAAATAGATATGAAATGGAATGCAAAATAATAANAACGTACTGCGGATCGAAGAAATTTGACTGTTGAAGTATTTACTAAGAGAAGTTCCAACCACCATTGAAACAGAGTCAGGAATATCAGAGGTCATGTTATCACACTGAAGAAAACGTCGAATCTCGCACACTTCATTTGGAATCACCAACCAAACAAATGAATAGAAAATCTACATAAACAATATAAATAGGGTCAGTTTTTATATCAAGCCACCGAAAAATTATCATTTTTTCATTAATTTTTTACCCTTTTCTTATTGATTTTAATATTCAAACATGCATTTATTAATATTTTCAATTTTACGAATAATAAATTCGATATATACAGCCACTCCATAATTTACCATATGGTTTTGCTTAACATAAAAGAGTACATCCATATGGAATACTTTGTAATATATATAAATAATATTTTTTATCATCAAATGGTGATAATGTTGTTTTTTCTATGTTAATTAACCTAATTTTATGTTTTTTATTTTGCAATCTATAATTGTTGTCAGTCATTGCAGTGATTAGATTTTATTTTTTGCACAGATTGAACAAATAACATAAAATTGTCGAAATTATTTGATTGCACAGTGCTATAATATTGCAGTATAAATGGTACATCATTTTATATGATCTTTGATTATAATGAATTTCTAAATGAAGATCTCCAAAAAGTTATTTCCCAGCTGAAAAATATTAAACTGTCGACTTGTTGCTCAAGAGCAATTGTACTTTCAGTGAGAACAAGCGATTACTAGAAGCTGCGAAAACCAAATGCCGCCAAGAAAATATTAAATTCTACGTTTTTGAAAGAAAACTTCCGTTTTCCAGTTGATGGATTTGTTTCCTCATTAAATTTTTTAAAATTCGCAGTGAATTTAATGGATTACAGCAAAAGACAATATCTTTAAAAAACAATGTGGTACTATCTGCCTCTAACAGCAAAATATATAGAGTCCTTTAATGAATTTATAGATCTACAACAACTTTACAACTCCAGACACTGTTGTAAAACTCTAAAGAGTTAAATTTCTTTTTTAATAGAATAATTAATTTTTTTCGATTTTTCTCTAAGAAATGACTTTTCAAAAAATTGTACCAGCAGCAAAATTTTAACACCTGTTGCCTTCCAACACTCACAGACAATTTAATTATTTCTAAGATTGCCACGCAATGAAAATAGATATGAAATGGAATGCAAAATAATAAAACACTTTTCAAAAAGTTGTACTGGGTATACAATTAAAACACCTGCTGCTTGAGATATTTTCCAAAAGCAGGAGTAAAATTTAATGAGTCGTGTAATATCATTACATGTTTTCAGTCATTATTCATACATAATTTTTGTTTTCAGGTAAGAATAAGCTTATGGCATGAATAAACTGATTTAATTACATTTATGCGATTTATATAATTTGTAAATTGAAATTTAAAATATACGTTTTCGCATTTCAAAGCAAATTTAGAAATATAATCAATGGTTGGTGATCAAATTTTGTAATTTAAGAGCCCCTAAATTGAAGAAATGCATTCAACATATTTATCAGAATTTCCATATATGCATATAGCTTAAAAAATGGACAAATTACTTGTAGATTTCTTATCAGAAGACTTTAGAATGCTTATATTTGGAAAATCAGGATGTAATAAAAACTAAATTATTAATTGATATGATTCTAAGACCTCTTATATATTATGATAAATTATGCATCTATACTCCAAATTTTCAACAAGGAAAAATACAAAATCTAAAGGAAATAATGAAAAGAATATCAAATCAAGTAGGTTATAATGTTGTAGAAATATAAATTAAAGAATTACTAAAAAAAATATAAGGATATAAGTTATAACAGTGATGAACTTGAAAGATGCAGGAAATACATTGAAGATCTTTTAAAAATACTGAAGGAAGTGGATTCAAAAAGCAAAAGAGGGTAAGTTCATTAAACACATTTGGCAGATCTAACCGGAAGTGTTTGCCTCTGAACGCTTATGGCAAAATGTTTGGACTAATAAATATGGATAAATTATATAGAGAATGGATTCTTGAATCTTGAAGCTTACTATGTATATAAAAATCGCATGCCTTCACAATTAATAGATTGCTTAGAATTATACTTACTTCTTCTAAGAATGCTGGGAGTACTTCTTAAATTGTTTACGTAACATCATATATCATCAAATGGTGACAAGGATGTTTTTTGGATAAATTTCTGTAATTCACAACGTAAATTTTTGGAGACACCAACTTTTTTTGTTTCCAAACAATGTCTATAATCATTAATAGTTAATTTTGTATTCAGATTATTTATTTGCAGTGTTTTAAAAACAAATTTTGCGAATGAATTTTCTTTTTAACATCTCAAATATACGTAAAACCATGAATTGGGTATGTTGTTTCCAAATTTGAAGAGTATCATCTCAAATTATTCCTAGAATGGGGTAAAAATATCAACTAAACCCCCAAAATTTGCTTTTGACGTGCGTTACTCATCTTCACGCTTGCAAACTTTCAATGAAAAAAATTCCAAATTTTTTAAGTGTGAAAAATTTTTTCTGTGCGGTTGCGCTCATTGTTGGAGCTAATTGAACTAACATTTTTGTATTCAACTTATATCTGTTAGTCCTATTGCACGTTTTAAGAAATTTCAAAATCGCCTTTTTGGTTCCCAAGTATTTTGGAAGAAGACACGATCTTTGGGTTAATTAATTAAATTTTTACAATTACTATATTTAAACCCAGTTTTGCATACCGAAACTTTGAAATATGTACAGTATATGTCTATTAGTCAAGCCAAGTATGAAAACAACAATAATTTAGGAATTTCTAAAGCTTTGGCTTGGAGTTTCAAAGTAGGTTTCATACTTTTGTGTATAAGAGACAGCTGCATTTTAGGAAATTTAAAATGTAATCACCTAATGTATTTTAAAACTAGTTTACAGAATATCAATAACTCATTACTTGCTGTCTAAGATCCGTATTTTATATGAAAATGGTGCAAAACTTACAATTTCTAGTTATTTGAAGTTTGTTAAAAGAAAGATTATTTCTAGGCTATGAAATATAAAACGTTTTAATGATTTATACTTTTGCAACTTTTGGCCCATTGTGCAAATCGTGGAATAGCAAATTTCGAGTTTTTCAGATTTCCAGGCCCAGCAGAGAATACCAAAATTTGTCCAATTTTGAAATTAAGTAGTGTTCTAAAATTCTGTAAACTAACAATATACCATGATTTCATAATTCAGGAATGATATTTTTTTAAACTGTTACAGTGGATCAAAAGCATTCATAACGTTATGAAAAATGGAATAAAATTCAAATTTAAGATATTTAGAATTAGTTTTTCACCATAAAAATTTAACAATAGTTACATGATGCAATAGTCTAATTGATCAAATACTAAATTTTCAAATGCAATGTGAAATGCAAAAGACATCAGTCAAAATTAAAATATAGAAGTAAAAAAGTAATTATCGTTGTTGTAGCAGTTTATTGTCAATGAGAACAAATCTGGGGATTCTCAGTGCTTCCGCAGATTTCTAGAAGATTCTGGTACAAATAGAGAAGATTACGTGTTAACACCGGCGTTCCAACTTGCCATTCTGTAACAAGCAAGTATTTGGTACAGACATCTTCACTTTAATGCAATGGTCAAGGTCAAGGAACACTCACTTCAAGTGAAGAACAGTATTGTCAAAGAGTATGAAGCAGAGAAAGGATATAAAAAGCTTTCAGAACAATTTAAGATTGCTATAGGTACAATACAGTCCATAATTAAAAAGTTGAAAGAGCAAAGAAGATAAACCCTTGTGCTTGTTCCAAACTTCTTCCGATTGCGAAATGTAACCTTTGGGTAACCAGAAAAGAACTAGTAGAAGAAATGACATCAATTGGATTGAACGTCACAAAGCAAATGATCACGAATGTAATGAAAAGCAAAATACTACACAGGTGCCAAGCACTGAAGGTTTCCCTACTTAAGAAGAAGCACCTGGAAGCTCGCAAAAAGTTTGGTACAGATATGTTGAAGAAAGAAGATGCATATTTTAATAAAGTCCTGTGGTCAGATGAAACAAAAATCGAAGTATTTGGCAAAAATATAACACGGAGGTTTGGCGGAGTCCAGGCACCGCATACAATCGAAACGTTACTCTACCAACTGTGAAGCATGGAGGAGGTCACATCATGCTATGGGGTTACTTTTCTTCAGCTGGCCCTGGAGACCTCCACATCATAAATATACAATGAACTCTCGAAAATACTGTGAAATTTTAGAAAACCACCTTTGCAGTTATGCCTAGGAAGAAGCTGTGTGTTTCAACAAGATAAATATCCCAAACGTACTTCGAAACTAACAACAGAATGGTTCAAGAATCACCACATTAATATTCTCGAGTGGCCTCGCCAGTCGCCAGACCTGAACCCTATAGAAAATATTTGGAAAGATTTAAAAATAAAAGTCGGAGAAAGGGGCCCATCAAATATTAAGAAATTAGGAGAAATATGCATTGAAGAATGGGGCAAAATTTCACCTGATGTATGCAAAAATTTTATTTCATCATACAGGAGACGTTTGGAAGCTTTGCTGGCCAACAAAGGACATGCACATTTCATGTTTTGTTGTACTTCTTGTGTTGACAATGATTCTGTTAAGAAATTTTCATTGTCTTCTAATGTTGTACCACATAATATAAATCCTGAACAGCACAAGGATTTAACCAAAGATATGATTGATAGTATTAATGTTTTCATAAAAGAAGAAATAGAACCTTCATTAAAAAAACTAAGTGAACTATTATCATCTTTTCTGGATACCAATCGCGCAACTGATAATAGTACAAACTTTACTATGCAAGCGGATCTTTCTTATCGTAAAAAAATTAAAATAACAGGCATCCCCGAATATGAAATGCCACGTAATTATGCTGAATTACTTGATTATGATCTTAGTTCTGTTAAAAATATTGTTTCTTTTATTGGTTATGACACAAATGCTATTGTTACTATTCAAAGACTTGGAAAATTGAAACATGGTAAAAGTCGTGTTGTACTCGTTGAACTAAGCTCAGAGTGGGCTAAGCGTTGTATACTTGCAAATGGATACAAACTAAAGACTAATATCTCTATGAATTCAATCTTCATTCGATCTGAGCTTTCAACTGAAGATAAAGTAACTGAACGTAAAATTTTAAAAGAAAGGTATGAATTGATTAATTCTGGTATAAGTAGAAATAGATTTAATAAGATACGAAATTTGGTTCTTTACCTTGATGGAAAAGCTGTGCCATTATTNTTTGACTGAAACATGGATAGATTGCAATATAAATGGAAATATTCCCAATAGTCAATATAGAATTGCAGCTCGTCAAGATAGGTTAAATTCTTATAACCATGGTGGTTGCTTAATTTTGTGTAAAAAATCTTACTTTTCAATAGAAATTCCTTTTAAAGAAGATATTAATTTTTTATGTGGAGCCCTTTTCAAATTTGGATTTTATACACTGCTTGTTATTTGTATTTATAATCCGCCTGCTTCCAGTAGTTACAGAGTTGATGTTAAAAGATTTTCTGAAGCTCTTGATTTTGCATTTAATTTTTGTCATAACACAATTTCTAAATCTCAAAGAATTCCAACAATTATTCAAGGCGATTTTAATATTCCACAGGTTGATTGGGTATATCGGTTTTCAATAAATAACTATGAAATTGATTTTATTTCATGTTTGGAAGACTACAAACAAATAATCAATTTCCCACAAAAAATGAAAATATTTTGGATCTCATATTTGTTAAAAGTATTCATTGCGAGGTAATTGGTAACATTTCATATTTACACAATCCATCTGATCATTGTATTATTGCATCAAAATGTTCAATTTCATCTTTTGAAAATATTTTAGAATCTGAGATTGCTGATGCATGCAGAAGTAGTTTTTCTGAAGAGCTTACGTTTTCTTGTCCTCAAGCTAACAATAAGCATTTATCACTTCCTCTGTATCAATCACTTTTTTCATTTTTTCATCCAATAGATCAAAGCCATCCGGATTACTGGTATAATTGTCTTAATGAAATTATATTAATGCATGTTCCTCTTAAAAGAAAAAGACGTAAACAATATCCAACTTATTTTACTTCGCACACTATTCATAAGTTAAATATGTATCCATTTATATTTACGAAAAAAGCGAACAAATAACTATGAACAATTAAATAGTGCTCTTGAATTTTTTGAATCTATAGAATTAGATAGAATAACGTTTACAGAACAATTTTCAGATAAAAATTCTAGTTGCCTGCTACAAACTTTTACATTGTCTAGAAAGACATAATTCAATTTATCAAATGCATTGGAAAGATGAAACTTTTCATAGTAATTTAGCAATTGCATCTGCATTCAATTTGATTAGATGATTATTTTATGTGTAAAAATGAGCATCAAAATTTAAATAATATTGATATATCGTTAACAGAAATCATAAAGCTTATAAGTGAAATGCCTAATAAAAACGGAATAGGGAGTGATAAAATTTCAATGACTTTCTTAAAGAGAATTTCAACAGAATTATCTCCTCATGCCTTATTACTATTTCGTAATTGTTTAAAAACAGGTATATTTCCAGATGTTTGGAAAATTACGGACATTGTTCTAATTCACAAAGTGGCAAAAAAATGAAATCTCAAATCACAGACCTATTAGTTTATTACCGAAATTATCTTTAATGTTTGAAAAGCTAGTTTACAAACATTTATATAAATATTTTTATCTGAACAACGGTTTGGTTTCGTAAATAAAAGAAATACATACAGTCAGTTACTTTTATATCTGGATTATGTTTACATCAATAATGACTTATCGCATCCTACATATGTTCTATAGAATGACATTAAAAAAGCCTTTGATTCTGTTTCTCACTACAAATTACTCACAAAATTACACTTTTTTGGAATTGATGGAAATTTATTTTGTTTATTGAAATCCTATCTTAGAAATCGATTTCACAGAGTGATATATGACGGAATCAAGTCCAAACTACCAATTGTAGCAAATGACTTTGTTAAAGATCTGGCCTGATAATAACACCAAACCTTTCTTGGTCTACTTATTATTTGAAGAAATTAAAAAGTTGCAGTTATCTTTTTTCTAATATTAAACGGAATATTCCTTACTCAACTCATTTTAAGATCAAGTTAACTCTATACAAATCATTGGTATTATCATGTCTAAGTTATGGCTCAATTCTGATGGAATTATCCCCCTTCATAATTGACAAGCTAGAAGCCTTTCAACATAGATGTTTTAAGTGGATACTACCAGGTCTTGATTATAAATCACAATTGATACGCTTAAACATGCTTCCGATACCCTATTATTTTCAGTTACTTGATTTAATATATTTTAATAAGCTATTGAATAACCAATATGATTTGGAACTATTAAAAATATTATCTTAATATCTACCAACAAATTACCGGCTTCGTTCTTCAAATCTTACAATTTTGAAATCAAAGAATATATGAAAAGAATGAACCAGATCTTTTTATTTAAATAGAATTGCAATACTTGCAAATTATATTCATCAAAATACTTCCATCAATTGATATGGATCATTGAAACAAGTAAAAAGATCATTAAAAGACTTCTTCCAACAACAGTTTTTAAATAACTTTAACTATTCCGTTAAAAACAACTGTAAGAAATATGCAATATGTTTATGTCGTTTCTGCCGAGTGACTTATGTTCATTATTAATGTAAATTTTTTTTATATACTACTGTTTAGTATCCATATATGGATAATAAATCTTTATTATTATTATTATTATTATTAATAACAATTTCAAGTGATGTTATGAATACTTTTTTACACCCAGTTTCAAATATATCGTTATTATGCTCGATTAGTAGACATATTAAATTTATTTTCAATGTTTTCTGTAAAAAGTCATGTTGATAATGTTGATAATACATTTATGCTTGTCTGCTTTTTGTTACTACGTTATTTTTGAAAAAATATACTTTTTCACAACGTTATGAATACTTCTTTGACCCACTGTATATACATGCGACTAAACGCAGGTTTTGCTAAATATTTGGCAAAGCATTTCATTGGTGAATTTACATTTACTATGCAGATTTCTTTGGTATATTCATTGTGACAACAATTATTGATTCTGTAAAAGGCATTAATGATCTATATATATATACATACATATGAAAATTCAAAAAGCCCGAAATTTTTTAATTTAAATTGTCATCTAAAAATTTTATCTAAAGCTTTATTAAAATTAAAACCCTAATTATACTACTAATATCTTCCAAGAAATGAACTATTCATTACAATTTGTATTTAATTGGACATAGGCGCTGCATGCTTTTAATATTTAATGCAGAATATTCAGCTAAAAAGTCAAAATTGCGAGATATAAGTTGGCGAATGTTTTCTAATACACTTATCAAATATTGAAAATTCGTAAATATATTCTTTTTTCACTGCTTCAGTATCATCACACTATTTATATAAAAGTATATATTCATATGCTTTTCTCTAAATATTTGATGCATTTGAATTTGAACCATTTTCCCACTAACCATGAGTTTGGGAAAATGGTTTTCCCATAAGTTGTAAACAAGCTTCATTAATACTTCTGCAATTTATAGTTTTGCTATTCTTTTTGGAAATATATTCCAAGTAGTCTGTGTGCTGATAAATCCTAATGTAACATCTGTTTTTTGAAGATTAGTTTGTTGATGATATATTTATCAATATAAAACACTTTCCCACAAAAATTTTTAATCCGATGCATGTACTATCTTTCTAAGCAAAATGAATAGTCCATTATAGTATTCCTCCCCCAACACACATTAATATAACATGCTTAGATATCACTATGATAGAAACCAAAATGTCACATCTGTATATCCAAATGAATTTAATAAATGCGTCTTTATTCTTAACATTAAAACGTGTAAAAAAAGTATTTTGAATTAAGAAAACATTGAAAATTTAAAATTAAAGTGACCAATGCTGGCTAACTGGCTTTATAAGGATCATCATGTTTTCTAATATTTCAAAGCTTGTAATAGAAATCCTTAAAGCTTGGTTTAGATTGTCGTTCATTCTTAGTTTTACAAATCTTTCATTTAAAATATTACTGATTTCTTTATCATTTGAAATACATTTACCATTATCATTTACTATATAAGGAATTTCATTTTCTTTTATAAAATAAAAAAATTCGAAATAAATTACCATTTGTATTTAAGAGATTTTTTCATTAAAACATATTTGTAAAAATGATTGTAGATCAAAATTACATTTTGTTTAGGCTTTATTTCTTAATGTTATATAATGATTGTAGTTGGCTTTCATTCTATTTTGACAAAATTTTTGGTATTATTTTAGAAACAAAAATGTTCTATATGTTTTGGTTTGATTCAAAATTGAAAAAATACATAAATATCTAGATTGCCGGAAAAGTTTTTCAATTTGAAGAAAACCCATCAAATATAATATATTTACAAAATTTAACGATTTCACATGCAAACAAATATACAGAAAAAGTCCAAAAAAAGAAAAAGTTAATGAGTGTGTGGTCGATGATCGCGCAGAATATGTTTTCGGAGGGAAGAGGCGTGGACGTAGTGCTTACTGCAGTTAGTGTGTGAACATATATGAATTTTCGTGTTGGAGTGAACCGCCAAGTGTTTCTTGCGATCGGAACTGCTTCGGAATCTTCGTTGACAACTTTCAAAAGTACAGCAAAATGGTTTTTCACCTAAAATAACATTTTAGAATATAATCAACGAATTGAAATATATATATATGTCACAGCTTTGAATAATGTAAAAAGAATTCGATTTTTATAATATATATACATTAAGATATCTTACCAGAATGAGTTCTCTTATGTATCTTCAAATTTTCACGATTGGCAAAAGAACTACCCCATCCGGGATGCAAACAGGCAAACGGCTTCTCTCCAGTGTGAGTTCTTATGTGGCTGATCAGCTTGTATCTCGCCTGAAAAGGTTTACAATTACGACTGCATCCTTCCCAGAAGCAAACTATATTTGTACTTCGAGTGAGATTTTGATTTACATGATTTGACATGTGTCTAACGATCTCCTCCATGTCCATCATGCTTTCCCCACATATTACGCCATCCGTAATCCAAAAGCAGAGAAATGCGCAAACGTCTGGATCACTGCTGGTAACCATCGACGGCTTTTGCAAACTATCAAAAGCGGTGCAACTCAATTGATTGTGATTGAGATCTGCAGAATACGTAGAGCTAATTTCAGATCCGGAATAACATGAGTTCTGCGGCTGCACATCGCACAGTGTTTGATATTGGCAAGAGGGATAGGGAAAGTCGGGTTGCTGGTAGTAATGAACGAACGTAGGCACTGAGTCGTAAACGTTTGATTGCATTGCTTCACAATACTGAACTGAAACAAATTTTTTCGAAGAAGCTTATATACGTTTACGATCGCGTCATCTTGTTAATTAGTTGACAGCGTTCCTCACTTTAACTCATCTTGATTGACGATTGACGTACGGGGCGACAGCGTTTTGATTGACGTTGTTAATCAGTGGATTAAGCCGCTCAGTTTAATCACAGAACTGCTTCAGAAGACACGGCTGGCGCTTAATTAATTACATAATTTTACGATATAGCTTCTCGAGATGAATATTGTTTCAGTAGGTTATGTATGTTGAATTTAAAAATTGAATGTATTACTTCTGTAATACGCTCTTTGTAAAGGACTAGAATGGATTTCTTAACTAAAATTATTTAAAGCCGCTTTAATAATTCGTTTGAGCAAATATGCAATTTACAATTATATTCATTGGGATGATCATGCAAATAAAGTTTATCTAATAACCCCCTTTTGGTAGTAAAATACCTTGGTATTCTAAAATTCAATGTTTTAACGGATTTTCAAATGTTAAAAAAATTCATTCACAATATTTGTTTTTGAAACACTGAAAATAAATAATCTCAATTCCAAATTCAATACACACCAAAACACAACCTAAGAAAAACAAATTGTTTTGCTTAATTTTCCAGTAATGCGTTATAATGGAAAGATTTTTTCTTTTTTCTTTTCATTGAAATGCAATGTTTCATTTTATTTAAAATTTGCAGAAGGTATTGAAAATGTAAGAGTTTCTTATCAAGTAAAATGAAGGAAATATTAATTTTTACTCAAAATTTAAGCCAATTAATGATGATTTTGAAAATTAGAAGGATCAAACTGTGTATTCATTGGATTGCATTGCATGAATATTAAAATGTACAAAATTTCTTGGGGGAACACATGTTAAATTTCCAATAAAATCTTCTTCAATGTTAATTCCTAATAATGAGGACAAGCGTTTTTCTGTGGTAATAATTGCGACTCAATTCCCTAGTTCTAAGAATCATAAAAAAATATGTGTTTATGATAAATATCTAAATAAATACAATTTTAGTGGAATAACATTTCCAATGACAATAAATGGAATTGAAAAATTTATTCAAAAAAATGGAATATAAGTTAATTTTTACAAATTAAAGGCTTGGGAGAAAGGGGAACTTAGTTGAAGTATAATGTATTACTATTTATTATTCTGATGAAAATGCAATTGATTTGGGAGTGTATGAAAATCAGTTAATTTTAATAAATAACTTGAAATGTGTATTATACAAGACGTAAGTAAAAAAAAGTCAACTTTTGAAGATGACATGAGATTGTGTAGGAATGAAATTACAACACAATTGTATTTTTGAAAATAGACAAAATTAAGTTTAAAAATTATCCATTTAGAACGTATGCGGATTTTAAATGTTATATTGAAAAGGTCAAAGATAATTGTAATTTACCTCGTGGTTTAGGAACTAACCTTAAATCAATTTACCCGAGATTATTAAAGACAGCCTTGACTTAAATAATCTATGGGTGAGAAAACTAAATTTTTATGTAATCAAATACCTATTGCTTTTGGATTGTACTTAAAATATGATATTCATGAACTATGTAAATCAAAATACTTCTATTATTTTTGAAAAGACTGTGTTGAAGTATTTTTTCAAAAAATTAATTAATTACAAAAACAAGTATTTCTTTGTGTTTAAGCGCGATATTTCTATGAAAATTATTAAAGAAGAAAGCCAGGAATTTAAAAACTCAGAGGAATGTCATCTATGTGGATGCACAAGTAAAAAACTAGTAAGAATTCATTTAACAGGTAAATATAGAGGTTCTGCTTGTAATGTTTGTAATTTAATGGCTCAAAAACGAAGATTGGCTTTTGACTCTTTGTACTTTCATATTTTTTCACGATATGTTCCACATTTATTTTTTAATGAATTATTTAAATGTAAAGATGATAAAAGCAAAAATATTTCAAAAGGAATTACAAAAGTTGAAAAAGAAAAATTAACAATTGAAGATTGTAAAAATTTTTTAGATACAAAAAAATTGATTTTTCTAGCAATTATGCATTGCAAAAAAAACATAAAATTAGGTTTATTAACAGAGAAAAAACATCGTTATCATCATTTGATGATAAAAGGTAGTACGTAAATAAATTACAAAGTATTTCATATATATATATATATATATATATATATATATATACATATATATATATATAAAGAATCTAACCATTACCCGTACGAAAGTCTGCGATATTTTGTTTCATATCACTTACATTTCATCTTTGAATACAAATTCAAAGCCCAAGTACGTAGACAGTCACTATTTCTTTATGAAAAATCACTATATTAAATGAAAGTTCACTTGCAAAATTAAAACAATATCATTAGTTATGAGAATAAAATGTGTTTACTTTAGAAAGAATTAGATACATAATTTTTAACTTAATCTCACACAATGCGTATTCATTTACTTATATTAATCAACAACGACTACACAAATATCTTCATATTGTCACTACCAATTTACAGAAGTTTAGTTAAAAAAACTGCAAATTCAAAATGACATTTAAAACTAAAAAATAAGTTTGAAAATTAAAAAATGCAATTATAAATTAAAATTTAAGTCGATTGAGATTATAATTCTTCAAATTGTTCACACATGCTTTATACACTCCTCTAGATAATCGTGATAAAAATTAAATTGCTCAAGATAATTCTTTTAATTCAGACCTTTTTGAAAGTTTGTCAAATTATGATTTTTTATTTGGAAAAAAATAAAACAAAACTGTACACAAAAACTAATGAAATTTTGTAATAACTAATGTACGCACACAGAAAGCGTCCTCTACTTTAAAAGTTAAGGTACAACATGTCCTCATTGCACTGATATATCATAAAATTACGTAATTAATTATGCGTAAGCTGTGTCTTTTGAAGCAGTTCAGTGATTAAACTGAGCAGCTTAATCCACTGATTAACAACGTCAATCAACACGCTTTCGCCCCGTACGTCAACCTTCAATCAACATGCGTTAACGTGAGGAACGCTAGTCAACTCGAGAAACTAGATGACGCGATCACGTACTTAATTAAGCGGCAGCCGTGTCTTTTGAAGCAATTCAGTGGTTAAACTGAGCGGCTTAATCCACTGATTAACGACTCAGTGCCTACATTCGCTCATTATTACCAGCATCAATCAAGATGCTCTATCCCTCTTGCCAATATCAAACCATGTGCGATGTGCAGCCGAGAATTCATGTTATTCCGGATCTGAAACTAGCTCTACGTATTGTGCAGATCTTAATCACAATCAATTGAGTTGCACCGCTTTTGATAGTTTGCAACAGCAGACGATGGTAACCAGCAGTGATCCAGACGTTTGCGCATTTCTCTGCTTTTGCATTTCTCTGCTTTTGGATTACGGATGGCGTAATATGTGGGGAAAGCATGATGGACATGCAGGAGATCGTTAGACACATGTCATATCACTCGAAATTCAAATATCGTTTGCTTCTGGGAAGGATGCAGACGTAATTGTCAACCTTTTCAGGCGAGATACAAGCTGATCAGCCACATAAGAACTCACACTGGAGAGAAGCCGTTTACCTGCTTGCATCCCGGATGTCGTAGTTCTTTTGCCAATCGTGAAAATTTGAAGATACATAAGAGAACTCATTCTGGTAAGATATCTTAATGTATATATATTATAAAAATCCAATTCTTTTTACATTATATATTTTTCCATTCGTAGATTATATTCTAAAATGTAATTTTAGGTGAAAAACCATTTTGCTGCACTTTTGAAAGTTGTCAACGAAGATTCCGAAGCAGTTCCGATCGCAAGAAACACACGGCGGTTCACTCGAACATGAAGAAACATATATGTTCACACGCACACTGCAGTAAACACTACGTCCACGCCTCTTCACTCAGAAAACATATTCTGCGCGATCATCGACCACACCCTCATTAACTTTTTATGTTTTGGACTTTTTCTGTATATTTGTTTGCATGTTAAATCGTTTAATTTTGTAAATATATTATATTTGATGGGTTTTCTTCACATTGAAAAACTTTTTTCTTACAATCTAGATATTTATGTATTTTTTCAATTTTGAATCAAACCAAAATATATAGAACATTTTTGTTTCCAAAATAATAGAAAAAATTGTGAAAAATTTACAAAAAGTTTATTTGAAGTTTCGTTGATAAAATTGATGAGTAATGCAGTTCCCTAATAGTTACTAAAACGTGTTCAATATTATTATGATATAGATTTGCTTATTGTATCTGTACAAAATTGTGCTGCATGTAGTTCAAACTTCTATTCTTGTAATTGGTTTTTCAAAAAGTCAAACAATAACTATATTTAGTTTTATTTTTTGCTTTAAATTTTTGCATAGTATAAACTTATATATATATATATATATATATACCAACATATATCAATTATGTTAAGTCTTCTTTGATTGATTCTATCATTACTGACATCTCAAGTATTAATACATGTGAAGTTTTTGTCACAGATTTTTTCCTATCACCCCACTTACTGACATGTGTAATGTTTAACATTATAAAGACTCAAATACTTTAACGGATATATTACACGAAAAATTTTATTCAAAGAAATACTGTAATAATAATTTTTGAAGGAACTGATCAACTTAAACTGGAAGGATTATTAGTTTGCACAACAGTGGATCAAAAATGGTGTTTATCGAATACAAAGATTCAAAAACTCCATATAGAGAATGACAACAAAACAAGGAAGAAACTAAAGAATACATTAGAAAAAAGCAAAAGTCCTATGCAAATTTTGTCAAAATAGAATGAAAGCCAACTACAATCATTATAAAACATTAAGAAATAAAGCTTCAACAAAATGTAATTTTGATCTACAATCATTTTTACATATATCTTTTAATGAAAAAATCTCTTAAATAAAAATGGTAATATATTTCGAATATTTTTAATTTTATAAAAGAAAATGAAATTCCTTATATAGTAAATGATAATGGTAAATGTATTACAAATGACAAAGAAATCAGTAATATTTTAAAAGAAAGATTTGTAAAACTATGAATAAACAACAATCTAACCTAAAGTTTAAGGATTTCTTTCACAAGCTTTGAAATAGAAAACATGATGATCCCTAAAAAGCGAGTTAGGCAGCACTGGTCACTTTAATTTTAAATTTTTAACGTTTTCAAAATTCAAAATACTTTTTTTTACACGTTTTAAATTTAATAATAAAGAAGTATTTATTAAATTCATTTGGATATACAGATTTCACATTTTGGTTTATATCATAGTGAAATCTAAACATGTTATATTAATGTGTGTTGGGGGAGGAATACTACAATTGACTATACATTTTAGTTAAGAAAGAAAAGTTCACATCTATTAAGATCTTTTAATCCTCTCGTCTTTGTCCTACATCCCTTTTGCTCCTCTGGTATTATTATTATTATTATTATTATTATTATTATTATTATTATGAGTCAGAGCAAATTTATTGCGCAATATATGTATACAAGTTCTACAAACTAACACATGACAAAAAAATAAACATGAAGAAATAACTACAAATTAATATGTACAATATATAATAAAATAATTAATGTTTGAATGGATGTTTGTGTAGGTGCTCAATGTTGGATGTACGTTTCAAATGCATGAAGTGTATTACCGTCCCCTAATGTATACTGTTTCATTAGAAGAAATTGTTTCAATTTTTTTCTAAGCATTTTATAGTTTTTTTCTATTCGCGTTTCATAATCTAAATTATTCCATAATTTAATTGATATGTGCTGAAAGCAATTAGAATTTTTATCTAAACACAGAAATTTTTGCGATCGCTCATTTAATTTAATATAGTCATTAAGGAAAAGGAGAGATGTTTGTAAAGATTTGAATTTAAATAAGATAGATAGCATATGCAGATGAATTTGGTAGAACAGAGATAATATTTTATATTTATTACGATATACTGATGCTTCACCATGCTTTTGTGCAAAGTTTAGAGTTTTTATGGTCAGTTGTAATATAACTTGATTTTTTACTGTATAATATTACGCGCTGCTGTCTATTTTTTAAGAAATTCATGATTAAATTAATTGAGTTAGGACCAAAATTATAATTTATAAGCTTGTCTTGCAAAATATCAAAATTCATTGAATTGAATGCCTTACTTAAATCTAATAATGTTACACAACTGCATTTATTATGAGATATATTAGACTTTATTTGTTGAGTAATAGATAGAATTGCGTCTTGAGTGCTATGGCCATTGCGAAATCCAAATTGTTTATGTGATAGGATGTTTTCAGGTTTTAGGAAAGCGTTTATTTGAGCATACGAAAGTTTTTCGAAGAATTTGCTAAAAGGATGTGTAATACAAATGGGTCTATAATTTTTTGCGGTTAGGTTGTCACCTTTTTTAAATATAGGAGTTATATCTGATTTTTTATTAAGTCTGGAAATTCACAATCAATAATACATTGATTAAATGCGACTAATAATTGCTCTCCAAAAATAGGAAAAAAACGTTTAATAATAAAAAATGGGAGGTTATAAGAAGCGGTGGATTTGTTGGTATCAAGTTTCTTAACAATATTTTCTAATTCATTGATTATAGCAAGTCTAAAGGAAAATTGTTTTGATTGTTTAAGATTATCAGAATTTTGTTTTTTCTTAAAAGGTTGAAAATCGAAATTTCCAAGTTCTTTGAATGTTGAATTTAAATGATTTAGTATTTGAATTTTGTCTTTTACGGCCATATTATTGATGTTTAATTCATTTATTTCAGATGAAAGACCTTTAGATTTTCCAATAAATTTATGGACGTATCGCCATTTTTCTCGAGTTGAGTTTAACTGATTAAAGAATTTTTGCCGAACTTTAGATAAATTTTTTGTTCTTAATTGCTTAGTTACTTTCTTTGATTTTTCGCAAATGGTCCAATTAGTCTTTGTCGGCACGGATTTCGCAAGATCAAATAATTCTCGCTTAATTGATACTAGTTCACGGATTTGATTATCATCGGTGTTTGAAAAAGGAAATTTAATTGCTTTGATCTTAACCCTTCGCTTCTTAATTGGTGCAACACTGTTTAATGCCTTGTAGATTCCTTTTGCAATGTAATTAATCATTTTAGGTCCAGAATTTAACGTGTAAATATAGTTAAATGGGGTGTTTCTTAGGGCCTTTTCCATTTTTTCATCAGAGTAAGTATTAACACAACGAAGATTACAAGTAGCAGACATTTCATTTATAGAATTTCGTTCATATGAATTAAAGTAATAAATATTAGAGTCACCGAATATATTTAGAGAGTTATAATTATTACATATTTCAGATATTTCGTATATTTTATAATTTAAATATTCGACTAGATAATTTTTATTTGGATTATAAGTTATGTTTATCAAATCGTTTTGCAAACAGTTCTCTATTGATTTTATTTCTATCCACAGCGATTCAAATATTTCGTGATTAAGTTCATATTCAGATTTACGGGTTGGCTTTAAAGATTTTGGCACAATTATCATAAGTCCACCACCTCTACCTATTCGATTCTTAGCAAAAACATCAAAATATTGTCGGTCTGGGTTAAACAAGTTAGGGTTGATATCAGGCTTAAGCCAAGTTTTTGTAATTATGAATATTGCATTTTTTCCAATTTTTGTAATTAATTTTAAGAAATCGTTTCTGTTTGCATTAAGATTTCTAGCGTTAATATATATATATTTGAAGTTATCAGAATAGTTTTTTAATTTTTAGTTCAATTTCTGTTTCACTTAGCGTAGGACCTGGATTTGTTTCTATGTCGTCGGAAAAGGATTAATTTTAAAAGAAAAAAATACCTAATAAGTTGTTTATAAATCAATGTACTTAATTTGGTAGTACACATGTAGTAATTGAGATGTGAGTGCTTTCTGTGTTGTGTTTGGATGTGAGCATGCATATAATATATTGTTACATTTCGAAAAGCAAAATATATAACTAAATAATAAATGAAAAAATTTACCAGTTTCATTGATTTAGGCTTTTTGAGGATAGAGGCATGGGGTCGGAAGGAGACATCAACGCGTTGAGGAGCTTGTGACTAGATGTGTATAAGAGAAAAGAGCACGGAATGATGAGAGAGTGATTTGGCGTGGACTGAGATAATTCTTTAAGATATGAGTCATTAGCTTGATTCCATTTCGACAAAGATGTATCCCATCAAGGGCTAAGAGACTACTGTTGACAGTTCTTCGAGGCGATAAGAATTTTTTGAAGACAGGGATGACGTTGAAGTTGTTTGAAGACTTCGTTGAATTCAGCAATGATGTGATTTCGTTGTAATATTGAATGTTTGCAGACAGGAGTGATTTCCAAGAAGTAGATGAAGAGTGGTGAGAATTTGAGACGAATCAGTTCAACTAGATGATTGATATGGGATTTGAAGTTTTGAACATCTGTGGAATGTATGGCATCAATTAGACCAGTATTGAGGATAACAGAATTGACGTGAACTTTCGGATATTGCGAGATAATAATAATAATAATCATAACAATAACAATTATAATAATAATAAGAAATTTTGTAGTAACACATCAAGCTAAATGATGAATGCTAAAAAAATTTAGCCGGATAATACGGTTTAGAAAAAGCCGTAGCATTTGCTTTCTATGTGAACATTCTATACCAAGTCGTCCTTCTCTAAGGTTTGTTTCACGCAACATTTCCTCCTTTGGTGAAAAATTTGATTGAGAACGTGATTCATTTAATTGCAATATTTTTTCTTCATGTTTTTTATTGTGTTAAATACCGACTCATAATATCAGATGATTCCCGTATTAACAGCTTTCTTCAGAACAGCATCTATGTTTTTCAATGAGTACACAGCAGTTCTTCCCCAAATGGATGAAAAATATTCGAATAATCATCTGATCTTAGCTTCATAGACAGTTGATAGTTCTTGAGTTGAGTAATCAAAATATATATTTCTAGCTTTAATAGTCTTTTCAGGGTGGATCTAGGAATTTGCCAATTTTCATAATAATTGTTGACATATAAACTGCTTGTACAAATGCATAAGATACTTATAAAATTTTGGAATAATTTAGACATGGTATGCATACAGAAAAACTTTTTACTAAATGTAATTAAACCATTCTTGACTCACAAATAATTAGTTGTTTTTTAAGATGAGTTCATAAAATGTTGAATAGGTAGATAACTCTGTCTCCAGCACCTAAACGCCCTAACATGGCACACTTAAATATTTTATACTGGCCCTTCCTCGTACCATGTTACCCTGCTACACATATAGGTTTGAGAAGTCTCTCCATCCGGCATAAATGACAACGGTGATCCGATAAATTACTCAATGGCTTTGTCTTTTCCATCACCAACAGTGGGTTTCCATTGAATACATTTTTTCTCGTTACAAAGTTTTTTAATATTTCAATCTATGTTATATTGAAATTTAATTTTGAGAAATCTATGACGCAGACTAGGCATTAGAACATAAATATTATTTTTTGGCAATTTAGATATAAATACTAAATTGTCATTACGTAAGCACAGTATTGGATAAAATACACGGATCTCTTGTTCTACTAGACAGATACACAGAGCCATGGTAATGGATGTATAACTTAAGTAGAGAGAATGGATTTCTTAGTTTCAGTTATGTCATTGTTTTAGCACTTAGGAATTTCACACCTTAATTACTAAGGTTGTCGTGGAACATGGGATGAGATAGAACAAGGAAAACTGTCCCACTCGTCCCATGGGACCAGTTGCGGGGCGAAATTTTGCCGAAATATTCTTTCTGAATGCATGTTTATACAGGGTTGCCTGGAAAATAAACATGTAATTTTTAAACACATTTGAAACGGTGTTTTAAGCACCTGATTTTTCATTGTTTTTCAACATCTTTTTTTCAGAATATTTTGGCAACTTTGTGTCGAATGGTCTTATCAGTCTAAGCCAATATTTTGAGAAATTTACATTTATATGTTTCCTATCTTTAAAATTTTAGATATTTTGCTATATATTAAATATTTTTATATTTATAAATATATTTATAGAGAATATTCACATAAATTTTCAACCGCATCAACATTTTCTTAATCATAATAAACTCCGCAAATAACTGGAATTTAATTCTAACACATTTTAGAGACCTTTTGGTTCTCAGCTTAGATTAGTTTGTTTATAGCTTGCCTACTACAGTTTTTATATAATTATCTTAAAATCATTGTCACTATATGTAGAAATTATTGCAATTATATCTTTCTTGTTGAAGAAAAGTTCCAAATTGATTTAAAAACAAAATAATTTATTAAGCGGAGTAATAATTTTCAAAACTGTTCACTTTGACTTCTTGTCCGTTTCTGCATTGGATGTGGTAAATTAACTAATACAGTATAGATATATTTTGTCAGGGATCAGTTCCCTCAAATTCGTAATGAAAATAATTTGTTTATTGTATTTTTGATTTTTATTGTAAGGGTAATTTTGATTTTCATTTTTAGTGCAAAAGGACCAAAATTATTTCGCAGGTCAACATCAACATTTATTCATTACTAAGGGAAAATCAATATGATATAACATGCAGATGTGAATTCAATATAAGTTTTAGAGGCAAGTACAACTCAGAAAATGTTGAGTGTCAAAATTCAAACGGCCTAAATTATTTATTGGATGTGTTTGCTTCCTTGAGTGGATTCATCAAATATTTGGTTTGAATATAGGGGCTTAGCTCCTTCAAGCTCCCTCTTTTTTACTCGCCCAAGAGAAGTTATATTTGAACTTTCTATGTTGTACATTATCGGCTCTTGAAAATTACTTAATCTCGTGCAAGAAATAGGAAGACTGATTTATCAGATAGTTGTATCAGAAAAATTTAAAGTAAGCATGGTGGGGTCTTGCAATAATGCCTGATCGTTTCGAAGTCTAGCCAACCAAAACCTATTCTGGGTTGCAAATTCCAGAAAAGGGGTAAATTTTCACTGATAATAAATTATTAGAATACATTTTGAATTTTCAGTGTTCGGAAACCAAACAAATTTAACAAAATGTAAAATCAGCATGAAGTTGAAAGCAAATCTTTCGAACTTGCTATTGATTAATCAAAATATTAGCCTAAAAATGGATTGAAATTGCTTCAATCAATTTAATTTGCATATTAAGCAAGGACAACTTAATTAAGTTGTCCTTGATATTAAGAAATATATATTTTAAAATTAGAGAAAGATTTAACGTGAATTGAAATATTTATTTATTGATAACTTAAAATCTTTTAATAAATCAAAGAAATATGAATTTCTTCATTAAGTATTTATTATTCAACAAAATTATTTGGTGAAATGGATTTTAGAATATTCATTTTTATTCAATTTATGCATTCAAATGAAATAAATAAATTTGTAATATAAATAGAATTAATTGCTAGCTTCTGTCTAACTTATAATCTTAAAAGGAAATCTCAAACAATATCAGTTTTTGTATTATGAACATCGATTTTACTTATGTTTAAAAATATAACTAAAAAACTCTTTATCTTTATTCAACTAATTTTCTAAAAAGTATATGATAAACTACTCTACTTTTAAAGACTTTGTTGAAATACAACATTTATTTTTAAATAATTATTCAATGTAACAAACTTTGGTTTTGGGAGTTTAAATTACTTTACGTATGACGATTAATAGATAGCGTTATTTCTGCGCCTAACCACGAATCAAAATGGCTCCATTTGGATTAATAGAATCGAATTAACAGAATTAAATACATTGGAAGAAGAATTCAAGTGATTACCCTAATTTGAAATAAAAACTAAGAACGTTTTCTTTTTAAAAGAAATATGGTTAACTTAGATAGAAATGCATTTTATTTTGGGCTTATCTTCTCAAACAAGTCTACAGTCCACCTGGACATGTATTCACAAACAGAATTTCATTGGATCAGAAAATCGAAGAAGAACTTCATCAATTCCCAATCGATAAATATCGCAGAGCTATGATAGACTTCCCGAAACGACTTGTTGAGTGCATGGTAGCCAATGGTGCTCTCTACGAATAATTTGGACTGTAGTGATATTTATTTGATTCTCTTGATGTATGCTATTATTTGTGATGTAAGCTCATAGTTATTATCAAATAATATTTTATAATACATAAAAATAACACGTATGATAAATGTTATTTTATTATTGATTTGCGCCAAAGACTTTTGAAATATATTATATATATAT
>CABFPE010000065.1:267915-278062 GCA_900660155.1 Hofstenia miamia | reverse complement strand
AATATATATATATATATATATATATATATATAATCCTTCTACTCATGTCAAATCTGAATTAAATTCTCTCTTCTGGATCTTTTTCATTAACAGATTCGACTTGTCGAGTTCTTGAAACATTATTTTTAGTTTGCAGTTTTTCTAAGTGTCCTATAGTTAGTGGGCTAAACTTTTACTAATTTCTGTCATTCTACTGTTTTTGTATGATACGACAATGTACTCTTTTATATATATATATACATATTATATATATATATATATATTATATATATACAGAGTATCCCAGAATTCCGGCCACATTTGAAATGAACTTTATGTTTGCTAAAATTGTTCAACGTAACTCTCTATCATAATTTTTCTTAAGTACTGTGCATGGGGTTTCATATTTCATTATCATTTATTTCATTTTATTTTATTTTATTTCTTATTTAATAAATTCATTTTTTCATTTCATTTTATCTATTATTATTTTCCCGTCCTTTGATTAATATTAGACACGCTTTTATTCATTTTAAAAAAGGAATTCATTAACGGATTTATTCAACATAAACAAATGCGTGGAAAACTTATAAAAGATGTTCAAAGTTACCACCGCCAGTTTCATGTAACAAAAGACACCTGTCCAATTCGCCACAAACAGCTGAAAGAAGTTCCTCTTGCGAGATGGACTCAATGGCATTTTCGAACTTCTCTTTCAAATCGTCTAAGCTATGTGGTTTCTCCCCTGCTAGTATACGTCGTGACGTAATCGTCCCCAAAAGTACAAATTCAGGTGATTCAGGTCAGGAGAATTTGCAGGCCAGAAATTCTTGAAACCTCGGCTAATTGTTCATCGTGTTCTAGAAGCCATTCTGTAAACTCCAGTTTCCTCTCATGTTGACCTGCTGAGAGCTCTTGAATAAATGGTATTGTGAACATAACAGATGACGCAATTAAATGTCAATGACACTTAGACTTTTAACAGTTAGATGTCTGATTGTACGTAATCAAAGGACGGGAAAATGATAATAAATAAAATGATAAAAAAATTCATTAAATAAAAATAGCATAAAATGAAATGAAATAAGTGATAATAATAAATATACCCCCATGCACTGTAATTAAGATAAATTATGATAGAGAGCTAAGTTTACAGATTCTTCAATAAACAACGTTGCACACCGACATTGCATCACAAAACCAAACAATGAAAGTAACATCGGAAAGAAAAGAAACTTCGCAGCATGTATTTTAAGAAGTGAAAACAATGAAACACTGGTGGGATGATAACTTGGATCAGAATTGTCCACTCAAACCCACGATACCTGTAGTCGAATGGGTTATCGGAAAAGCTGTATCAATCTTCAGAAACCTACAAAAATGAGGCAACTTCAGCATTGAACTGCTCCAATACAATAACAATTTACTGCTAGACATGCAGTATTCTCCATTAAAATTACAGTACTTTCGTGCTCTGCCACACAAAAGTGAGTGGTCTCAATATCAGTAAGGACCAAAGCAGATGCTCTTCAACAATAGAAGCTACAAGAATTGAATGATATTCCAGATGGTTGTAGAGTATATTTATCTTTGTTGAACTGCATATGATTGATTTCGGCCCATTGCAAAGGACTGCTGTGATCAGCATAGAATAAATAAAAATCATGGAAATAGTTCTTTAGAGCATCAGAAAATAGTTATGATAAGGAATATAAATCTGAAAAATCCTTAATAAAAACTATGAAAAGTAGCTTACCAAGTTTTTTGCGAGATCTTCTAGTCCCATAGTATTTACTGACCTGAAGCCCATGGGACTAGGATCTGGGACTGAAAAACTCAATGGGACTGGGACCAAAAATGAAGAATCTTGGACAACGGATTTCAGAATAGTACTAAAAATTCTTGCTAATTTTGATCAAAACATAAATTATGCCATTGGAGGAAAGAAAATTCCGTGGGACTGGGATGGGACGCGATTGAGATCGAATGCAATAGGTCTAAGTGGGTCTGCTACCAAAAAAATACTGGTCCCGCAGAACCCTGGGCCCAAGTACTATGACACTGCATTGGTGGCTTCATTCGTAGTAGATCGAATGTTATCTACTGTTTTAACTTGATATCTTCCGTTAAGGTAAGAGCATAATAAATCGATTCTTGAAGTATGTAGATCCAATATAGTGAATTTTTGTAAAATAAAATCAAGAGATACACTATCAAAAGCATGTGATAAATCACAATACAAGAGAAAAATCAATGTGGTTGTCATAGTGATCATAAACATCATTTGAAAACTGGAGTATTTGAGGTGATATACATCAGCCTTTTTGCAAAATTTATTGGCTGCTAGCCAATTTTGATGAAATTAAAAGATAAGGAAAATCAAACAAAACAACCTGAAGATCCAGTAAATTTTTGGATAAAGTGCTAATTGGTCTGTCTCTAGTAATAATTTCAGATTGTGAGGATTCTTACCTCTAGAGGTAATCAAGAACAATTACCAGTCAGAACCAATGGCAATGTTATGAAAAAACAATTGAACAATATGATTAAAAAAAAATTCCGGTATGATAATCCTTTAAAGACTCATTGTTATTAGTAGTAAATTCAATTGTGTACGAGGAGCTCTAACATTAAAGATAGAAATAAAGTACGAGTGAAATACGTACGCTAAATCCATATTCTTACAACAATAGAATCACTCCAAGAAATTGGGCTTGGGAACTACGGTGTTGAAGAAGACCTAATAATAGGTAACAGACATTTTGTGAAAAGCTATCCTCAAATTTATTCTCAAGTGAAATTTTATCAGATTCGATCCACTCATGCCAATGGTTAAAAATTGAAATAATTGAGTTGTAAATGAAATTAACTACATGTGTACTGATGGAAGGCTAAAATAGATTACAGTCCATTTCGAGTATGAAATCTGTAGCTGCAAATTTTATCATAACAATTTGGAAATTTTAGAGTGGGATCGTGTACCCGATTAAACGCGACCCGATTTCGGGTTTCTTATCAGGTCGTGTTCAGCTACAAAGCTTAGATTGATTGATAAAAAATTAGGAAGTTGTCAACCACTTCATTTGAGAAAGATCTAAGACGGGTTCGTGCAGTAAATTTTCGGGTTGAGGTCGTGAATGTTCTGTCTGGGTCGGATTCGTGTCCAAGCTAAGCTCATAATGTCACTGCATGATCAGAGAAGGATAGCTCTGCTGTAGTTAACTAGTGAACAGCATTAACAAAAAACAAATCTAGTGCTATCAGATAGATGATTTTGAAACTCAAAATTGTCTACCTATAAACAAACTTGTTGATGAATAAGATAACCGATGGAATTGTGGAAAATTGAAATCACCATAAATTGCAGCAGTTAGTGGTTTTGTTTGCATTATATTCGAGTAAAAGTTTATAAATGCAAACAAAATTGCATTTCCAAGGATTGTAAACATTTCATTTATTGACCAACATATAGACTGTAGATCCTATTTCATCAAGTTTGCAACAATATCAAAACTTTTGTAATCAGAATACTGTATGTAATATCTAGACCGAGACACTGGATTTTCCTTAAACACTAACTCCCTAACCGTGGAAGTTGTAGATGAGGCCGTACAGAACACATCACTAACTATAATAAATAACATAAACTATTGTAATTGTAAAAGTTCAGATCAGTACATAACCGAAGAGACCATTATGGATTACAGTTGCGAGACACACAATAACACAATCATTCAAATATAATATAAATGATAGATTTCTAATCTTTTTTTGACCATGAGAGCAAATCAATGTAACTCATACTTTTAAAGTTGAAAAATTTCTTAAAAATAGTTGAAGCTGTAGACTTTTATGTAGTGTGTACATTAGACTGGTAAGACCTTCCCACATTGATAAGAAATTTTGTGTTGAAACTTAAAATCCTTTATTGAATTAGTACTCGAAGTTGACTAAAATGGATCTTTATATATGTTTGCCTAATGCACTTTGTCATGGCTAAAATGCTGTAACATTAGCTCACACAAATGTGAAAAATACGCTGTTTAACTAAGCCACTTTAAGACTGTTAAAATGGTATTTAATTATAGAAAATATACATAAATGTTGAGAATATTAATCGTTGATAGTAAGTGAATTACAGTGTGCCAAGTGAATGAAATCCTCTGTGGTTTACAATAGAAAGTCAATTGTTCAGACGAAATTTGAATGCTTTGCACTAAAGAATGTACTTGAATTCGCATTTGAGTTAAATGACGCATCGGAAATAATCTTGCGGTAAATACCTCTAGATATTATAATAGCCTCAAATTTTATGCAGGTCATGGAAGTGACAAGTAATTTTGTATAGTATAAAATAAAATTGTTATCACTTTTAAAATTCATACTAATCCTTATTGTAGAAGAATTCGAAGCTTTTTATAGTGTAAGGGCGAAATTATAATAGTTGAATTAAGTTGATTTTTCAATTTGATCTTGAAGAAATAAGTTTTTCAATTTCTCATTTTGTGTAACTTTTGAGTAGTGGAAATATTTCTAGGAGCAATAAGTTCGGGCTTATTTTTTTGACATCGTAGTCAATTGTATTTTTTTTGGATTCAAGTTTTATGTAAATCTTCTTATCAATATAAGAAATTTAGCACATTCAATAATTTTTGTGTTTATACACTCATAATTTTTAGAAATCTCATTACATTGCTACTTTTGATGTAAATTTAATGGATGCAATAGGATTTCGCAAATTTCGAATCATAAAATTTCTGGATCGACTGAAAGTATTGCTACAAAAATTTGAAAATATTAGATTAATTTACTACCTACATCTTTCTGAGGATATTTGCTAGAGTTTTGCATGACCAGTCACTGTACCTAGTGCCATCCCGGTGTCACTAGACGGGACAAGGTGCCAGGACCTGTAACCAAAAATATTATACACAAAATACAGGAATTTTATCCCATACTGACAGATGATGGTGCAAATTTTGTTTCTCTCCGCACTCTTGCAATGAAACACAGTTAGCTGTCCGTTATGCTTTAACCAATTCTTCTGTTCACCTTCAAACTCGAATATCACCTGTCTAGAATATCGTTTAATATTTTAGAATTAAAAACGAACGTTTAAACAGGATAGCTAGTGTCGATGTTAATGTTATCAACGGACTTATTGATTGCCTCAGCGTCAAAAAAACCAGGCATAAATATAGTAATTCAAGTTTCTATGTTACAAAAAAATCTGGACAAGATTCCTCAACCTTTTGTGAATTTACTTTTTAAGGGAATGTGAAATTAATTTTTAAGATATAAGCGATTTTGTCGGTTAAAATGTATTTATTCAAAAACCATAAACTTTTCCAAAGGATTTATAAATGATCACTTCGATAAGCTAAAATCGTCTGAAGAATCGCCTACATCATATCAACCTAACAGTAAAAAAATATAAATATGGTCTTTTTTTAATCCCAATAATGAAGAGACGAAGTTACTACATGTGAAGAAAAAATCCATTTTGTATGTAAAGAAACTTAAAATTTGAAATTTTATGAATATCTTAATTTTATATCATTTTGAATAACACAACTTATAAAAACTTAAAAATAATTGCTCAATCGTATATTTCAAATCAAGCTTCAGAGGTTATGTCTGAGTGTGAGCATTTAGCGCTGCTAGAATGACCATTAGACGATGCAAACTTGATATATATTTTTAATTATTATTATTGTTATTATTAAAACTTCACATAACATCCTACGAAAAAATATATAATTGTATAGCACCGACATGAAGGTAGTAATCTCTGGTAATATAGAACTGTTTATATTGACTAGCAGCTCTTGCACGAAATTCTATAACAGTTTCATCTACATTTACCCATTCAGAATAAGTAAAGGCGCGTTGTATATCTTCAGTTGAATTGAACTTAGCAATGAATAAAAATATAATTTACAGGTATACTGTAAGATCGGGCTTCAAAAGAAGACAATGTGGACAGTAGGAGGCAATAGTGAATGAGCACGTGATATTTTCTCGGTATGATATTTCAAAGTACCTCCACGAAAGAGCCAGTAGCTGTCGCTTGACTAAGGGTAGATTGTAAAGGTCAAATCATAGAGGAAGTAAGTTGACAAGCCTAGGTACTCTAAACCAGAAATTTGAAGCCGTGCGAAGACACTGTAGCTTTGAAAGTTTGAACAATATCTATCAGATGACCTTGTTGAGAAACTAAGACAACTCAACAAACTGATGCTATTCCATGTCGTAGCAATCAATGTTACCCTTGAAAAAATAACAATATCATTGACTTGCAAGTATAATGACAGAGGAAGCAGATTTAGAATGATTAATCGTTGTCTGTGCTGTAAGGAACTACCTACCATCCATCTTGTAGTCCGGCGTTGTACACTTTCCAGCTTGATCAGATCAGTCTTAAAGGCAGACCAACAGGTAGAACCATAAGTAATAATAGGACTTGTACAAAGCAAGTTTTGTGTCGGTGGGGTGAGTAAGGAGATATTACGACGTATCATTTGAAAGACTTTGTTAGCTTTAGATACAACGTTGTTAATGTGAGGAGTTCAATCCAAGTTGTGATTTATTATGATGCCAAGGTCTTTTTTCTTTATACTGTAGTGATAATTCCTGGCCACACACAGGGGCGTACGCAGGATTTTCTGACGGGGGGATCATCGTCATTACCCAATGCGGGGCGAATCTTCACGAAAATTTTTGAAAATATTGAGAAAATAGACCCTAAAAATGCGTTTCATGATCCTAGATTTTAAATTTTTCAATTTTTTATGAAAAATGTTTTGATTTATCCAGTCAAAATCAAATTTGGAAACCTGACGGGGGGAGGGACATTCCACCATGTCCCCCCCTGCGTACGCCACTGGCCACACAAATAAAAGTGGACTATGCTTATCTGATATACCCATATGACAGCACTTCGATATGTTGAAATCTAGATTGTTGTTAACAGACCAACGTGTCAATTTATCAAAGTCTTCTTGTAATCGTGAACATTGTGATATAGAACTACTAGACAGAAGTTTACAGTCATCAGGAAACATGTAAGTTTGAGATGATGTAACTTGTTCGGGAAAGTAGTTTATAAATATGATAAGAAGAAGAGGGCCTAATACGGCCCTTGAGGAATACCACTTGTGAATGGTAGATTGGAGGAAGACAATGTACTATTGATTATTACATTGTGAAATCTGCCGCATAGGTAGTCGTGTATTAGATTGAATAACCCACCCCGCATGCGCATGTCTTATACCTTTGACAGAAGAACAGAGTGATCTATCCTATCAAAGACCTTTGAAAAGTCTATATAGATGACATCAACCGGGAGAAGAAATAAGATAAGTTGATTTGTACATTGAATCCTGGAAACTTAGCAATTGGGTCACCGTCGATCTTTTTCTTATGAATTCATGTTGGCATTTATTGAGTTTTATTGTAAAATAAGGATAAATAGAATAGAGAATCTTTGAAACTACTGGTAATAATGCAATTGGCCTGTATTATCTTTTATATGCTGACGATTACTTTTCTTATAAATTGGTGATAGTATTAAAAAGGATTAGTAAGGATTTTACCAGATATGATTCTAGGTTCTTGAACAGAGCAGGTGGCAGGTTGTCAGATACCGCGTGACTTGGTTTGATCTACAGATTCGAAATAAGTTAAAATAGAGTAATTAGATAGCTCGAAGTCTGTAAGGTACATCGATGCATTATTTTATTATATTTTTATACCACGTTGATATTAATTTTTGTGGGAGTAAAACGGGACCGGGACTAAATATTGAGGGATGCGATATAATACCGAGACCAAAGTGTCTTTAATAGCACTCATCAAGGCTACCTCAACACAAGACCATGCCACTCAAAAGTGAAAGAAAATATTGGGGCCGATCTCTAAATCTTATATTATTTAAATTTTGAAAATATATATTGCTGATAAATGACAAAAATTAAATAAATATCATTTATTTTGAAATTTGGAGAGCTTTAACTTTTTGGTCCACAAATATTACTATCAACAACTGATTTACACTAATTGTTTAACAAAATATTTGTTAATTTACGACAAGATTTAGCCTTGCACCCATCAATCGAAAATTCCATATTCTTGTAATGTTCTGTAAAATGAATAATTTTGCAGTTTTGAGCCAAGATCTTTTAAGCAAACAATTTATTCTTACCCCATATTTAGTAAAGAAACACAAGAAAAGGAAAGATAAGCAGTCATCTTCTGACGTTGAAGGATCAGCTTCAATTAAACTTGGAACCGACTTCCAAGATGGACCTGGTAATATTTTTTAAATGATATATATATATATAAATATTGTGTATATATATATATATATATATATATATATACGGCCTTGCGCTGGAAGAATTCAGGGTTTGATTGAGGTATTGATTTTTTGAAATTTAGATGCTTCGGGGTGCATGAATGTGGAAAAACATCCCGATGACAAGTTGAACTTTAATATTGTCGAACAACAAAACCGCTTTATAATTAAGGATGTTGAAACCTGTCCAAAACTCAATGACTTCATCAAACCAGGTATATTTCATTTAATATTTATAGTAACCTTAAAATACGCTTTTAAAGAAGCAAGCATTTAAATAAAAACACAACAAGCATAAAGATTTACGGATTAAATCATATCAAAGTTGCAGAATGGTCAGGTATTTAGATTCGACCAAATGTTCTTATTTGTGTCGGAGCAAGTAAACAAAATTCAAATATATCTTGGGCATAGCAAAAGGAAAACGTTAACATAAATGATTGAATCCTGAATATAATAGAATTGCTTGGAGAAGAAGTCCACATTCAATAAGTTAACAAATGAAAATGTATTCGTAAACAACACAGTTGGCAAATAACGTTTTACGTTAACATGAACGTAAACCAAATGTAAACACACACATGGAATAATTTCGTGAGTAAGTGCAAATGGCGAAGCTTACGTACGTTAAAGACGTGTTCTTTGGCCAAATGCTTTGACATATTTGGGCTCTGCACATTTCTTTAAATATATTTATAATATACAAATAAATTTAGTAAACTAAACTTGTTGCTTACGATATTTTGAATCCGGACAACTTCCGTTAATCGGGTGTTGGTGATAAATTTCATGAAGAAGAATCGTGGAAAATGTGCAGACCTTGTTCAAGGAATAAAAAACTGGTAGATCGGTTTGAGTCGGGTGCAAACATAAGTAAATCAGGGGTAGAATAAGAACCCATGCTAAATTATGGGCCCTCTAATTTTTTCCAATATTTGGTGGGCCTGTGTCGGGTAAATTATACATTTGGATGATAGGAAGAATTAATCGTTTTACATATACTGTATCTGGAAAATAAATAATTGAGTTCGATTGGGTTGATTTTTCCAAATGCATCGGGTCGTTTTTCTTGACCAATTTCTAACCCTGATATAGCCCATCGATAAATCGATCTAGAGCCTGACTCACTTCCAACTACGGCTCATATATGGAAACAAAATTTCTCGTCTGTCATTGGTTCCATACAAAATTACCCATTTAGCCAACGGCTTCTCAAAACAATGCATCCTTGTACACAACGCATGCTCTGCAGAAATTTCTCAATTTCAACTAAGTATAACTAAAAATCCGTTTGAGTTGCACCCCGGTACTGAACAAGATTTTTCACCTTCAAAAATACATTGACCTGTATGTTTTTAACAACTAAATTACATTTATAGAAAAAGCAAACTTTATATTTTGTTTTTAGTTAAGATTGATACTACTTTTTTGATAATAAATATTTTTAACATAGAGTCACATAAAAATGGAATAAATCACATTTTCCATTTTTGTTATTAATATTTTAGTTTCAAAAACTTCAAATATTTTGTGGAATCCACAAAAATATTTTACAAGTGAAACAGCAAATTCGAGCATTTTGTGGAATCCACAAAAATAGACAATCGAAATAAAATTCTCTTCCGAAGTTTTGTGGAATCCACAAAAATATATTACAAGTGAAACAACAAATTCGAGCATTTTGTGGAATCCACAAAATAGACAATCAAAATAAAATTCACTTCCGAAGTTTGTGGAATCCACAGAAATAGACAATCGAAATAAAATTCTCTTACAGAAACGACTAACACTTATAAATTTACTTAGCAAATG
>CABFPE010000065.1:226919-256795 GCA_900660155.1 Hofstenia miamia | reverse complement strand
GAGGAAAAGGAAAGAAAACACCAAAAGCAAAAGGCAAACTTGATATATCCGGAGATTTAAGTGATCCTGATTTACCTGATGTAGAACTAAATGCTGATGTTGATTTACCTAGTGGCCATGATATTGATGCGGATTTAGACGTAAATGGAAAATTGAAAGATCCTAAATTGAAAACGGAAAAGCCAAAGGGTAATGGTGGATTTGGTTTCCCAGATTTTGATATAAACTTACCAAAGTTTGGAGGAAAAGGAAACAAAACACCAAAAGCAAAAGGCAAACTTGATATATCCGGAGATTTAAGTGATCCCGACCTTCCTGATGTAGAACTAAATGCTGATGTTGATTTACCTAGTGGCAGTGACATTGATGCGGATTTAGAGGTAAATGGAAAATTGAAAGATCCTAAATTGAAAACGAAAAAGCCAAAGGGTAGTGGTGGATTTGGTTTCCCAGATTTTGATATAAACTTACCAAAGTTTGGAGGAAAAGGAAAGAAAACACCAAAAGCAAAAGGCAAACTTGATATATCCGGAGATTTAAGTGATCCCGACGTACCTGATGCAGATCTAAATGCTGATGTTGATTTACCTAGTGGCAGTGATATTGATGCGGATTTAGACTTAAATGCAAAATTGAAAGATCCTAAGTTGAAAACGAAAAAGCCAAAGGGTAGTGGTGGATTTGGTTTCCCAGATTTTGATATAAACTTACCAAAGTTTGGAGGAAAAGGAAAGAAAACACCAAAAGCAAAAGGCAAATTTGATATATCCGGAGATTTAAGTGATCCTGATTTACCTGATGTAGAACTAAATGCTGGTGTTGATTTACCTAGTGGTAGTGACATTGATGCGGATTTAGACTTAAATGCAAAATTGAAGGATCCTAAGTTGAAAACGAAAAAGCCAAAGGGTAGTGGTGGATTTGGTTTCCCAGATTTTGATATAAACTTACCAAAGTTTGGAGGAAAAGGAAAGAAAACACAAAAAGCAAAAGGCAAACTTGATATATCCGGAGATTTAAGTGATCCCGACGTACCTGATGCAGATCTAAATGCTGATGATGAATTACCTAGTGGCAGTGATATTGATGCGGATTTAGACTTAAATGCAAAATTGAAGAATCCTAAATTGAAAACGAAAAAGCCAAAGGGTAGTGGTGGATTTGGTTTCCCAGATTTTGATATAAACTTACTAAAGTTTGGAGGAAAAGGAAAGAAAACACCAAAAGCAAAAGGTAAACTTGATATATCCGGAGATTTAAGTGATCCCGACTTACCTGATGTAGAAACAGTTGCTGATGTTGATTTACCTGATGGTAGTAACATTCATGCTTTTAGCAATACTTTAATTGTTGAGGATGAAGTAGTTATTACTGCTAATGATGAAGTTGAATGTTCCCCAAGTTTCCAAATTCCTAATTCAGCTTTTGCTTCCAATGATATAAATCTAAAAGATGATTTGAATAATAGTCCAAATTTATCAATTCCTGATTCTAAACTAACTCTAAACAAAAATGACTCGTTAAAGAAAAAAGTATTTAATAAGATATTTAATCAAAAACTCAAGGCTTCTCATGATGTTAAAGAGCCGATTTTTCCTGAACCTTCTAAGAAAGATAGACAATTAACTGTATTGACTGAGCAAGACAAAGAAAAACTTAGTGTGGGTTTACCCAAGGATTCTCCAAAACCTGTGACTGATAAGAGAACACTACAGGACAAAATTAAAGCACTAAATGAGATGAGTTTGGCAGCATCGACGAGCATGATGTGGCTACAAAGGGTTGCGGAGTCAGGAGCCTCTTCAACTCCTACATCTCCGAGTTCGTCTGCCAATTGGATTGATGAAGAGTCTAGAAAGCTTCAAGATATGATCACCAATCAAAAGTCAGAATATTCAGGGTTGAAAAATAAACTTGATAATCTTCAAAATCCAAATTCTTTAAAGACACAACCTCAATCAAAATCGCCAATTTTCAGTAGTGATGAGAGCATAAATTTGTAGAAACATCTCAGGTGTATTTTCAGGGCATATTTATTTCAATTGGTGCTGAATCATTATTTTTGCTCGAAAACAATGTGAATTTTCATATTTTTTTTAGAAAAACAGAAACATTTTGATATCTTTTATCTTAAAGCAAATTCCAAATTCATAATAATGCTACAACATGTTTTAAAAATATTACGTTAGTTACCCTTTTAAGAGTATGAATTTCAGATGTTTCTACTACCACTGCTACTTTTAAAAGATTTATTATCAACTACAAACTACAAACTAAATAATACAAATTCCATTATTGAATTGCTTTAACAAGCTAAGGGACCCTAAAGTTCTGTGAATATTCCTTGCTTGGTTTCTTTTCATTGAAGAAGTATGTTTTAATTTCAATCTTTAGTAATTTTTCAGCTGATCTAACATGTAATCGAAGTTCATTAAAAATTTCAGAAGCAAGGTTAAAAAATGAGTTTTTTCCGAAGCTGTTATTAATCCTGCGGGACTTCAGAAATACATGCAATTTTTGTTATAATTTAGATGCTGAAAAATATCATTTTGTGAACAAATTAAGTTTTTGCTAAACAAAATTCCCAGAAAATATAATGAGGAAATACTACTACTACTACATTTTAAACATATATTTTAATGTAAACTAAATTGTAATAACGAATAAAATTAGAAATATATTGACTGATCCTTTCTAATTTTGCAAGTAAATGTAAGTAAATATGAAGTTTAAGTACCTTAAAATTGGAGGAGTATTCCTTGATACCACCATTATAATGAAAAAATAATCTTTAGATTTTTTGAATGAAGAGACTGTCGCAATTCATTTGGTAATTCATTAAATATGTCTGCTCTTCTTGAGAAAATGCTGTTAGTGCGATGTCTATTTTTTATTATTTGTGTTTTTATGTATTGTGCGCGTCTTTTGTTGAATCTAAGGTTTTGGTTTAGCAGTGACATTGGAAAGGTTATATTGGTTGAAGATACTATGCCAAGGAAGAATAGCAGTGTTAAATAGCTTACATAATTTGTGGCTTTCATGATTTTGAAATCAATATAGTATTTGGAGACTTGTGTAAACCTTGGAATTTTAGCAACCAATTCGATTGTTCAATTTATTACAGAATCAAGCTTTTTCCAAGTTAACTTGTGCGCATTGTGCAGAGTATTGACCGTACCATGCCGTATATTTTGCTTCTTATGTATTTAATTAAAAACTCTTGTGGCAAACATTTTGAAAAATGTCTAATAGTAGAATTGAAGTGTGAAATTTTGGAAATTTTTCCATTGATGAAATCTTTAAAATTAGGAGACGCATTGATTGGAACTCCAAGATAATTTGAAACATCACTCACTTTAATTTGATAGCCATCAATTTTTACAGACAGATTCTCTGATTGTGGTTGCAGCATAATAAACTTAGTTTTTCCTAAATTCAAAATTAGTGTATTTCTGTCAATCCAAGGCTTAATCTTTGATAATTCGTTATTTAGGTTATTTAAAACGGATTGTTTATCTTTGATCGTACAATACAATGCAGTATCATCTGCATATTGAACAAGACTGCAGGAATTGATGACAATCTTAACATCATTCATATTATTTACTAGGAGTGGGTCAGAGTACTTATTATTTATTTTAACAGTTTGATATCGATTACAAAGAAAACTTAGTGTATTAAACTAATGGAGTCGTTACTGAAGCCATACTTGCGCAGTTTTCTTAACAGTATTTGATGAAACATACTGTCGAACGCTTTTGACAGATCTAGAAAGCATATACCAACACATAAATACTTATTTAGTGCATCTCTCCAATGTTCGGTTGCATACATTAAGGCATCTAGAGATGAGAGTTTATTTCGGAATTCGAACTGTGTGGAACTAATATAGGCTCTATCATTCAAATACGTATACATTTGCTTATACAGACTTTATTCCAATATTTCTGCAAGCATATGTGTCACAGATATGGGTCAATAGTTTATGGGATCTTGGTACTTTTTTCCTTTAAACACTGGTGTTACAATAGCATACTTTAGAATTCTGGGGATGTAGGAGTGACGAATACAATTATTTAATATAAATGTCAATAATGAAAGAGTCCGCAAAAATAAAACTTTGAAAATGAAGTTGGGAACAGCGCTAGGACCTTTTGATTTCTTATCATTAATTTCAAGGATATGTTGCTTGACTTCGTATTCTGTTATAAAATTTAAGTAGAGTAGAATGTTGTATTTACATTTTCTATGGTATCTTCATCAGCTTCTAACGAGCCGAGCCGAGCCGAGCCTTGCCGAGCTTGAGCACAGTACTTGATATACAAAGAGCCCAAAATAACCCTATGTTAGGCAAAGCAAGTTTATAGTTCTACTTGTTAATTTGATTATGTAGAGATTTCTTATTTTTTGCAGTCAGTATGCCTTTCCTATAATTTTATTTAAGCAATGTTTATTAAATAATAGGAAGAGCTATGTAAAAAATTCTTTGAGCACAATATTTTTAAAAAAATGACGAGCTAAAAGAGCTTCATTCAAGGATTTTATGTTGCGAGCCGAGCTTGGAAATTCATAATGTTTTTCGTCTACCTTGTATTGACCCATATTTATGAAAACTGAACTAATTATGTTGGCAATATTTTTATAGCCAGTGATTTCAGTTATATTGCTACGTTTCCTATTTCTGCAAAAGTTATCAACATAATTACATCTGTCACTCTCAGTCTTTAGTGTGCTAAAATTGACCGACCATTCATTTTCAATACTGCCTTTCTCTAGAAACTTAATTTTATTTTTTGCAATAATGTATTTTTCTAAAGTAATCCTCGTTTGTGTTTTCTTCCATTTATTGAATAATTGAACAAGGTTTTCTTTTGCAGCTGTAAATTTCTGAAACCTAGATACATTTAGCACTTCTTCAATTACATTTATTGTTGGCTCAGGAGCATGTATTTGCAACATTGTAAAGTATATCCCAATTATGGTTATCAATGTCTCTAGTTTAAATTTACTACTACTACTACCAGATTTGTCAACGAGCCGAGATTTCCAAGCTCGACTCGGCTCGACTCGGCTCGGCTCACCACATAAAATCTTTGAATGAGGCTCGTTTTAGCACGGTATTTTTTTAAAAATTTTGTGCTCAAAGAATTTTTTACATAGCTCTTGCTATTATTTAATAAAAATTTCTTAAATAAAATTATAGGAAAGGCATACTGACTGCAAAAAATATCAAAAATCTCCATAATCAAATTAAATAGCACAACTATAAACTTGCTTTGCCGGCTCGTCGACAAGTTTGACTACTACTACTACTAGGATTTATTAAACTGTTGATAAAGAAAAACAAAATTATAACAAACATAACTAATATTTACAAGAGTTAAACGATTTTTTGCAGTCACTGCATAAACATAAATGAAAACGTTTACATCCATTGCTTTCATTCGAATTTTCTTATAAATCATATAGAATATCAAATACTTTCTCTTTACTAAGTCTTGGATTTTAAAAGAAGTCAAAGTTGTACTTCAGAATTAGATAGTTAACATTTTGGCTAATTCTATTAAAGTACCAATGATCAGTAGAATTTTTTTCGTTTTCTTTAAAACAAATAAATAAATTTTCAGATAATAATTGACGTAAAAAATTTGAATTTAGTAAATGCTGGTAAATTTAAAGGCAAATTTCTTCGTGATTGTAATAATGACACAATCTGAAGATTTTAAATTTCTATTTTATGTACGAAGAATTGATACTCATTAACTGAAATTTGTTGAAGTTAAATTTCGATTTATTAGTTTTAGCCCAATCAATAATTAAATCTTGGATATGTAGACCCAACCCTACCCGGCTTCCTAATCTTGATCTGACTGCTTTCACAATACCTAGCTAGCCAGTAGTCGGAAAAATTAATGCTATGCTTTTGAAAAAACAGTTACATGTAACAGACAGTTCAGTTGTTCAATGTAGCATTTGAAAGTTATCCATGTAATCAGAAATTTAAGTTGTTGACTTTATTGATTACCCGATATGACCCGATTTAATTAAAAAAAACCTTCCGCCCCATGGTGATATATATATATATATATATATATGATTATACATATATNAAATATGAATTATTTAATGAAACTATAATACATAAATACTATAATTACAAAATTTCTATAAAAATATAATTCATCATTAACACATAGCTATTTACTAAATTGTTACATAAATACAATAAAAGGAAAATATTTAATAGTGTATTTTCATAATTTAGAAAAATTATTAAAAATTATTTACAGAATGTAATTACTTATTAATATATATATATTTTTTTTCCACTAATAGTTATAATTATAGCAGAAAGTTTACAGTTTTTATGAATCACTTTCAGGAAAAATACAGATATTTCTCCTATCATCTTTAACCAATAATATAATTTTAGACAATAAAAAATGAATTCAATAAATCTGTATCTTTACACTTCATAAAATTTGCAGTTGGGAGTATGCATTAACGAGTTATACAGTAGGTTTCTGACAATTTATCAAATAGAAATAAATGATTTTAATCAAGAGATAGTTTGGGGAATTAGAGGAGACCATGGTTCTCTTCTCAGTTGTTTTTCGCTTGACTTTTAATTGAAATATAATTTTAAGGTGACTAACAGATAAAATAATGTCATATGTATACTAACATGAACCGCTTAATAATGTCCGCTTACGGTTAGGTGAAACATGTCCATAAATAATTCTCAATGCAATTTGAATTGAGCTGAGACGACTAATTACATAAAAACTGAAAGTTTGTATATAAATTTGTTCAAATGTGTTTGAATAAAATATAAATATTTGGTACATGTATAGCGTCGGCTATATTAGTTGAGGCAATCGAAAAACTACTAAGTGAAAATCACAAAAATTAAATGCTATTCAAGCTAAAGGAGGAAAATAAATATTTTGTAGAAATTCCACTTGCAGAGATAACTCATTTTAACCTCTTGCGTACCGAGGAACGATCTGAGCTTCTAACGAGCCGAGCCGAACCGAGCACAGTATTTGATATACAACGAGCCCAAAACGAGCCTATTTTAAGAAAAGCAAGTTTATAGTTCTGATTTTTAGTTTGATTATGGAGCTTTTTTATTTTTTGCAGTCAGTATGCCTTTCCTATAATCTTATTTAAGAAATATTTATTAAATAATAGGAAGAGCTGTGTAAAAATTCTTTGAGCGCAATATTTTTAAAAAAATACCGAGTTAAAACGAGCCTCATTCAAAGATTTTAAATTTAAACGAGCCGAGCTTGGAAATGTTGGCTCGTTGACAAGTCTGCTGAGGAATACAGTCTTGAAGTTTCGTTTCAAGGAATTGAGAAGAAATATTTTCCACATAATCCCAAACAACATCAAATATATTCTATTTCCTGTCCCCTAGGTGCTGCTTCAGGACCTTCCATATATGCTCAGAGTAATATTCAAATCAAGCGAATTTGGGAGCGAAGAAATTTTAGTATAGTCCATGTTTTCAGTGGAATATTGTGAAATAATATAAGGAGGGTTAATTTGTTAATATAAAAAGTTACCGTGAATGCTTAGAACTACCTAAACTTCAATATTTTTTCGTACTGACTTTTATCTATTTTTCAGTGGGAGTGAACCAGTGTGAGAACCATAAGTTTTGTGCTTATATTAAGAAAATATTTCCCCAAATATTTCGAGTTATAATGAAGAAAACTCCCAGACGGAAGTCTCTAATAAATTGCAATTTCTTCTGATCCGTCTATTAAAGTTTAGTACCAGCCTTCATGCTGTTTTTTGGAATGTATGGACCATAACAATTTGTGGTAAAATGGGTTTTTGAGACCCTCTGTATCCGCTCATGCTCATTTTTGCAAATAATGGCTAGTTGTGCGTGTTAGCCCAAATGATCCATAGAACAACATGGCTTGAGTTTCAGAATACTCATATGGTGGGGACAAAGCTTGTTGAAACGCCTCAAAATACTAAGTCCTTTTGCATATCTTCATCACTGCGAGTAAACAATGATTATGGTCACTGGATAAATAGCGTTTACGCATTCTTCCAACTAAACTTTTCGACCATTGGTAAATCTAGGAATGTTTTCCCGGGTCATAAATTCTCTCAAAATCTTTGAATTTCTATGACCCATTTACTTTGCTGAAACCAAAACAAAGTTTTTACAGAAGTGTATGTGGTAAAAGTATCCAAATTAATTCAAAAGTGGATTTAATACCTACTATATAAATTGCATTAAAATCGTCATAGTGAATTATCATCTTGCCCCAGCTAATATGACCGACAATAAGAAAATATATTTTAACATTTATCATTTTGTTTCTTTATATCAAAGTAGAGTTCTTGTACTAAAAAGTCTGCATGGTATAATGACCTAGCTGTGGACTAAATTGCAGACATGTCCCATTTCTATGTCATCTCATGAATAAATTTATTTGTCCAATCCTAACCTATCACATTATTCCATCAGCATTTTTTCGATAAAGCAATTACGAGCTCAGTACTGAATTGCGACATATATTTAACAGTAATAATAATAGTCAAAAAGTCGACACAGTATTTAACATTTAATAATTTTCGGCAATTATATGTATATTGTACCTTTTTTATATAAGGGGTTTTTCAACTCATCCCGCAGAATATTTTTTGTATTGACAAGCACAAAATGAGTTCTTACAAATGAACAGTTTTTTTTCAAAACTCTACAAGTATTGCTCAAAATACTGGCCTTCGTTTTCTACACAAAGCTGACACCGTCGGGGGAAATGTGCAAGGGTTACACTGCTTCAAAATTTAAAATTGTATTGTTTTCTCACATTTCATATGCTACTACATAAATTCGAAGGGAATTATTATAAATTACACCTTTCCTAAACAATAAAATAATAACTCTGTTGAGGCACCTTGATTTTGTTGAAGAACCATGCAAAATTCACGATATCTATGAAAAAAAGTAAACCAGGCTCTAAAGTGTCATTTAATGTTCATAATCTTAAATGGTCAGGATTTTGAATCTGGCAAAATTATTGCCAGGATTAGCAGCATCATATAGATACATGGTGGTTTTCTCTTTTTCGTTTTTGCACTGAAGTTATAATTGCTAAAAAATGATCAAACATTATTATTTTTCTCCGTTGTTGATAATTCTTAATTCGACAATTGTAGTAAAATATATTTAGTTAGACCATTGAACGGTCATTTTCCGTTTTTTCTTTTGTACATAAAATGAATAGTCTGTTGCTGCGAACTTCTGTTATGTTTCTCCTGATGCATGAGCCAATCAAACTTTAAAAATAAATATTAATGTTTGTGTTTTAAAGTACTTCAAGAAAGCATTGAGCAATGAAACCGTTCATGTTTGAAAGCCTACATGAAAGGCGAACCATTAGAAATATTTATGTAAGGAAAATTCCAGGAAACATTACAACCTACTTGCTAAGCTCATAAATCTTGTTATGCAATTAAAGAAGTACTCTTTAATGTGAAGAGTCTCACAATTGGTTTGTTGTTACTTCAAAGAATCTTTAGGGTAATAGCAACGATCTTCTACGTTATTAAGGCATTTCCTATCCAAACCAAAATTGTTTTTACTTAGAAGAGCAAACACATGTCCTTATTCTTTTAAATATAAAATAATTTCTATATAACTTAGCGCTTTTATCTTATTAAATTTCACTGAAAGACGAAATGAGTTATATAAAAAGACAGTTGCAAATTTATCTTTTGAATCAATTGTTGCAAATGGCAGAACTGTTGTATTTACATGTATTTTAATTAGTTAAATAGCGGAAGATTTTGATTGGAATGATAAAGCTAGTATTTGGAAAATCATGATGTTCTATATTAAAGATGTCTTCTGTTACAATCAATAACAGTAATCATGTAATATTTCAATTTATTGGCATTAACTTACTTTGCTCTGCATTCTGAAATTGAAGGATTTTTGCATCTAGCATCAGTACATTTTAAAAATAGACAAGAATCACAGAAAGCCTTTATTAATACAAATATGCAAACTATCAGATCACCGCACCAATGCAAATAAATTAACTTACTATTCACTCTGGGAATGGGGGCTGGCTCTACTTTGAAAAAGCTAAACAAGTGTTAAGTGTGTGATTTTAAGTGCTGTAGTAAATGAGAAATCCTTTATATGATTACCATAGAAGCATCTCAAATTCTCAATGTTTTTTACTAGCAATTTTGAACAAAAAATACAACTCACAATTTCTATTCAATACATGGATATTCCAATTTACTAAACACAGAAAGAATTTCTCAAAAATCACTAAATTTGCTGTATTGTGAACCCTAATAATGTGGCATGTCTTCTGGAGAATGTTCAAAAATTTTATGTGTTTTTAGTGATAACACACCAAGCAGTGTGAATTTCATTGATTTTGAAAATTTCCATAAGTTTTGAAAATTTGAAAATTTTAGAATTTTCAAAGTATGTTTAAACTTTGTTATATGTACTATTGAAAAACATCACATTAAATTTTTTTAGGGTTTTTAACAAGAAGGCATTAAAGCTGGAATTCCATGCTCCATACTATGAAAAATGGGTCTTTTCCACACTTTGTAAACCCAAATTTGCCATTATGGTAGTACCAAGAACATAATATATATATATAGCATAATCCAATTAAAAATAGCAAATACAAGAAACTAAGAATGAAACACAGAAGAACAAAATCTGCTTTACTATTTTCATTTGATTTGCTAACAAAAAATGACTTAATAAATTGCATAGACAAATATCTGCTGCTAGCTCTTTTTGACATAAATCAGTGGACAAATCACTCCATGTTTATTTTAGTCCTTGGACATAAAACACACAGAACTTCTACATGTTATAGCAGAAATTGAATGGCGGCAGGTATTTGTTTTCAATATCAATATGTTTGTAAAAAATTGAGTATAAATAGCTACCAAGCAAATTAGTTATTGATGAAATAAATTCTTCAGAATTACATATATCTTCATTTATTACTGGTTTAATTTATTACTAAAATGCAAAGCTAAGCATTTCATTCCTAGTAATGATCAGGAAACCATGTTGAAGATGACTATTGAGGTCTAAGTCACTGATTGAGAAATGTATTTAAGTTATAGATAGGTATAGGGTTTTTCTAGTTGTGCTTAGCTCACTATCATTTGAACACACTTTACATGTAGTAACAAATTTGAGATAAGCAGAGTAGCCAACACTAGGATTACTTATACTTTATTTTATATCCAAATTCTATTGACTATAATTGACTGATAAGCAACTGAATTTATTAGATGATTAGCTATTGTATTTTATTCTTATATGTAGGTTAGGAAGCTGCTTTTTATTTAATAGTTGTATATAAGTTTTTTATTGTGTTTCATTTTGCATAGCAGCTAGTGTTGATTCATAGTAGTAGTTTTGTGTTTGTAAATCTCATTACACATTAAGAATGAGAGTAATTTGAATAGTGTCATGTTTTTTATTCACAGATAAGTGAATCATTGGTGTCTGGAACCCTTACAAGGAATGGAATGTTGCTGAATAGAATTGGGCATCAGGCTGATGCCCACTATCAAACTGGAGTCAGCAATTTTCTAAGAAAGTAATTAGTAAGGAATCAACAGGAATTAATATTAGTTTTTTTCTAAAGCTATTCTAAAGACTATGCAGTTTGGAAGATAGACATTGCCCCACAATAGGAATCTGAAACACAAAGGAATAAATTACCATTGTCAGTGCACATCCTGGCATGGGTAATGATTCTACAATATATATATATATATATATATATATATATACATATGTAAAAACTAACATGGTCAATGTAATATTAACAAACAGTTTAGATTTATAAATCTTTGTCACCAGAACAATTATGTGGTAAAGTATTGTACATTTACTTCCTTAATTTACAATATATTCAAAAATCAGCACAGCTTTGTTGATTGTTCATCAGCTAATATTTATTAGTACATTTTATAAACAGAACTTTCTTAATTCTAAGTAATAATTCAAAATTATCTTTGAGTGCTTAATGCTTATGCAAAGATGTCTCTCTTTCTCAATATTCTCAAACATGTTATTTGATCCTGGGTTCATAATGTCTCTTATTTTTCTCCAATGTAGGAAAAACTGGCATTTCTATACAATAGAGGAAGCAAGCATTTGTTGAGCTATCAATGTTATTTTTACCAGTTTTATTCATTCAGAATAAAGCTTCAGATATTTTAAATTGCAAATTTTCACATTAATTTATTTTAATACTACAATCACTAAAATGTTGTTGGTATATTAAAACCTGTGTCAGTCTTTGCATTGTTCCGTCAACTGATGACTTTAAAAACATTTTCATCATTAATATTTCAAATTCAATGAATCTTAATTGTACAATACATTTATATGAATTTGTAATTGCCTCATTTTGACTTAATAAGTGTTAGACAAACTGTGCCATTTTTGAATGTTTAAATTGTCTGCTTGCACAGTATTTCTGATATTAGTTGATTACTTTTGCAAAATGTTAATGAGGGATCTGTTAGTGTTTACTCATAGTTCATGGTATGCTTTTAGTGTTACTTTTGTTGATGAAATACCTGTTTTTCTGTTTAAATAATTTGATTTTGTTATCGAAAGATTAATAGAATTTATTCTACCCTTACTTCTAGTTGCATATGTAATTTATTAAAATGCTTTTCTAAATTATCTAATTGTTGCCAAGGGCGCCTTGTTCAGGTACAGCTTTACAAGTTCATCACTATGGCACTTTGGCAGTTCTAGGTGTAGGGCTTTTCACAACTGCTTGTCATTTTATTGCAGCATCTAAATTGCCTTAGCTGAGGCCTGCACTGAATTTAGGTACACAAGCATGTAGGGTACACTTTGCACTCAAGAACTTATAGGGCTTCTCTCTCTCTTTATTTAAATTAGGTATAATATTATGAAAACTAGTCCCTTAATGGCCAATGTGTATTTAATTAATCACCAATTCAAATTTTGTAAGTTTTAATAATTGAAAAGTTTATTACATTTATTTTTTGAATTTATTCTTGCAAATCATTATTTCATTTCCTTTCACAAATATTAAATGGCAAAAGAGATTTCTGGACATAAAATTCATGTTTTCTGCTTTGAACACTAGAATCACTTATGAAATATTATTCATGGCAGCATGAATTGAATTAAATAATTAATTTTGTATTTCTAATTAATATTATGCAAATAATGCAAGAGCAAATAATCTATCTAAGTTCAACCATATTAGTAATAATTATGAATAAGATTCAATTATTGCAAGATCATGGTTTTCAAAAATGCATGATAATGCATGCCTGTTTGCCATTGATGTGTCTGAAGTATTTAATAAGATTAATTATTTTTTGTTCAGTTAAAAGTTACTATTTGATAATGATATCTCAGAAATATCTGTAATCAATTAAGGTCACTGTGTTTTGGCCAATACTTTTCAATGTAATGACTGATGAGCTTCAATTGGAAGGAACTAGCTCACAGTTCTTGGTTAAATTTGCTAATAACAACAGTCCCTGTTATGGGGGTCATTTTTAACAGGTGATTTGGAAGATTGAGTGATTTCAAGTATTATTAATCTGTGAAGTTCAAATGGCTTTATTCTTAATGCTAAGAAATCAAAGCAAATGACAGTATTTTTTGGGTCACTTGTATCAAATTTTGTACTGTCAAATACACATGTTATAGATGTTGAAACAAATCTTAAATTCTAGGATTATGATTTGCAACAAATTATCTTTTAGTCTAAAAAATAGATTTCTTCAAACAATTGTAATCAATTAATGCACATGATTCTGAATCTTAAACATAATGGAAACAGCCAAACAGAGCTATCAATTTTGTATAATTCTCTATTTCTGCCAGTTTTAAAATATGATGCATTGGTATTGTGTTAATCAAGTCTCACATTGCTCTCTTCTTTAGATTCTGAACAAAAACAAGCAATTTCATTTGGATTCATAAATCATTATCAAGCTTTTTGAAACTATGTTTACAAAATAGATCAAGATTCTTCAATAAAAGTATGGCTTTAGGCACCTCACATCGCCTGTTGGATTCTATACTATGTAGGACAGAGTACAGCAGATGCATTAGATCCTGCATTCCTAGTGCTAATTTCACCTGTAGAGAATTGTACAAAAGTTTCTTTCCTGATCAATATTTTCGAATATGGAAATGATTTTTCTATAAAATTAGTGTATATTTGATTGTCAATATAGTTCTTTATTTACTATATGTTATAAATGCAGACTTTGATATATCTCAGAGTTCTAATTTAATTGTTTCATTTCGATTTTGTTCTAATTTCATTAAAAATTTACTCTTTAAATCTTTTATTTAAGTAGAAAAATAAATTATTGAAGCATAAACACAATTTGGTTTTTTGCTAAAACCATATATTGTAATCGGCATATAAAATAGTCGGCATAAAAAATTACGGACTTCCAAATTGCCCCCGTTTATAAATAGAACTTCAAGCCTAAGAGTTAAAAATTTTTTCAAAAGCGTATGAGTTATTATTTGTTTTGTAACGTTTTTCTATTTGTTATTTCTCATCGAATGAAATTATTATTTGTACACATGTAACCATGAGATGGTTGAAAGTTAAAAAGTATAAAATGTAATAACAGTTCTAAATTCACTTATCTAATATGAAATTACTAAGCGTTTTTAAATAATTATATCAGTGAACTGGTGTGGCTACGTTAATCGATGAAGTTCATCCTTCAGTTAAGTATTTGTCACGTTTTTCAATGTTGACTAAATAATTATAAATGCGGATTTTTCACATATCCCTTAGATAGATAGATAGATAGATAAACGTTTATTCGAGCGGGTATACAAAATTAACAAGTATCATCAGGCTAGCTGAGTCATAAACGGGAAGAATTGTCTTGATCGGACTCTAAGGCGGCAGCGGAAGTGCCTGATGCGTCCAGATGGGCTCGTTTCAGGGTAGAGGCCGTGCAGGTGATGAGTTCGATGTGCACAGCTTGTGAAAAGCGTCTTGGCCAGGCGGAGCTTTCTGTCATGAAAACTCATTGCATCAGCATGAGCGGATATGATCCTCGTTGCACGGTTCAAAAGGGACTGCACCTTGTTCTCAATAGTTAGCCCAAGGCCCACGAAGGCAGGCAATAGTCAAAGATGGAGAGAATAGAGGATCGGAAGATGGAACGAAGCATAGCTTTATTGCAGACAGGCTTTAATTGTCTCAACAGACTGAGTCGAGAGGCGGCCTTCCTGATGCAGAGATCGAAGTAGTTCTGAAAACTTAGACGACTATCAAGTACCACCCCAAGTATTTTTATGCTGTCCACGAGGGGGATATCGTCCGGGAGGTTAAAAGCTGACGTCCTGCTAAGGGTTACTATCATCTGTTGGCATTTACGCGTATTCAGCTTCAGGCCATTTGAGCTGCAGTAAGCTGCAATTCGTACGGCGTCGGTCTCAATGAGATGTGAGCCCTTGACTATTCTGGTTACTGTGAGGAGATCATCAGCGTATTTGGAAAGGTATCCCTTAACGGCCGTGAGGTCAGACATGAAAAAGATAAAGAGAATAGGACCAATGAGAGACCCCTGCGGGACGCCAGATGTGATATCGAAGCTTGCACTTTGAGAACCCTTGTAATAGACACAGAACGTTCTGTTTGTCAAGTAGCACTGAAGCCAGTTGATAACAGACATGGGAAGCACCGAACGGAGTTTGTTGATAAGGGTGGCGTGCGGAATGCTGTCAAAAGCTTTGCTCATGTCGAAGCTTTGAATGAGAGCTGAGTCACCGTCGTCTAGGATCCTGGATATTTTATCTAAAATGGCTATAATGGCAGTGGTAGTAGAGCGTTTCACCTGATACGCGAACTGTTGGCTGTCGATATGAGGTAGAATCAGAGGACGAATTGTTTTGAGAGCACAGAACTCTAAGCATTTAGAAGGAATGGAAAGGAGTGCAATTGGCCGTAGCTGGTCGAGACTGGGGCGATGAGTTTTCGGAATGGGAGCGATCCGAGCAGATTTGAAAGCCAAAGGAACAGATTCTGAGAGGAGAGAGCTGTTAATAATGTTGCAGAGTGGCTCGGCTAGTATATGGGCGGCACACTTGTACAGTTTATTCGGAATGCCGTCAGCACCCGTGCCACTAGGTTTAATGGTATCAAGGTAATTGAAGACGACCATGGGTTCGACTAAAGACCAGGTGGTAGAACTTTCGCCGCTGGGTCCAAAGCGTTGTTCGCACTCTTCTGGGCACATAGCTGCTTGGAAAGAACTCCCAATCTCGTTAAGGGCAGAGACAGCATGCGGGAATGTTAGAATAGGAGAACACGGAAGAAGTCGGATTGAAGATAGTTGTTTTTTAGCTATTTTGTAAATATTTTCAGATTTTTTACAAACCTCAAGATGGACAAAACAGTCAAGGAGCTAAGTGGTGGGGACTGTGAGACTGCAGTCTCCATGAGGATGCAAATTGGAGTGCAGCTGTTGGGTTAATTTGTACAATCCTATTAAAAAACTTTTGTATTCCATTTGTAAATCGTTCCAAAGGTTTCGTAATTTTTGCACAATTTTTTGCAAATTTTTCAAACAACTTTCAAGTATTCCTAGTTTACCAAACTTTGCAAATATTTTTTTCCAAATTTTGCAATATCAATTTCATCTAAAATCCACCCTACTTTGGTGCTTAAGAAATTATAAAAACAGTTGACAAACCTGTTTCCACATGATACATAAATCTGTGTGGACTTCACCACAATTTTCTAGAAATAACCTAGGGTTTACACCTAAAAAATACACATCCTTGTTACCTTATGACAAATTTAAAAAACTTCTTCACTTGTAAAAATTACTGAATAGGTCCTTACCTATTAAAAATAAACTAAAATCCAAGAAAAACCATAAATACCCACTTTTAAGCTATTTTAGTCCCCTCCCGATATTTTTAGCAGGCCACGTCCCTCTTTTTGCTTTCCATCACAAAAATTTTGATATTTTTTAAATACTATATTATACACAATCAAAGTGTTCAATAAAACTGTTTTAATACAGTAAAATAGCTGTAGACTGATCAATTTAAAACTTAAGTGCATTAATAACACAACATTTCTGATGTTTTGTGCACCCAAGGCGTTTGTTAGTGGCCCTGAAAATTTCTGAAGATTCAATCATTGTAGACCTCAGCAGCAATCACCATTGCGGGGGGAGGGGGTTCTTTGCTAGTCATTTTTTGTGAAGTGTGTTAAGATGGACACGGCCAATGTATATCAACATGTTCTAAAAAACTAAATTTTCTATTTGATATTCTGAAACCTGGCAGATCTAAGCGAGGGAACTTCTGAAGTCCCTTTCCACATGCTAATTTTTTCTTACCTATATTCAATTTGCTATACCACACATTTCAAATTATGCTACAAATGTATTCACAATATTTTCATAAATGTTTAAAATCTTAGCTTTTGTGTACCAAATTTTTAAGAAATTATGAACCCTATTTGCATCAATTGTTCAGTTTTTGTTGTACACAATAAATAGCTATTCTATATAAAAACTTTGTAATATTTTAATTAATTCATCATCACCCTCGTTTTAGTGTTTTGTTTTACATGACAGACGTTTCGATCCTAAACCTACAAAAATGCAACTTTAATTATCAGCTAAGATAATTCAAATCAAAATTCTGATTTGGTAAGAGTAATGAGTTTCAAAATTATTGATGATATCCGAGTTCTTGGTCACTTTTTCTAAACTCGAATAATTTGACATTATTATTAGATGCTATAGAAAAATTTAATACTAAATTTGACCATCCACCAATGGCTATATATTGTAACATCAGTCGGTAATTGTTGTTATTTATCGGCGAGATCACGCGCTTTTCGCGTTAACTAGTTGTTGTTATGTTTGTAAATATTGTAAATACGCATTGTATTTAAGCCACCCAAGCATCTGCATATAGAGAAATAGTTTCACAGTGTTCTCTAGTTCGCTAGAATCACCCCAGGGATTGTACATGGTGACTCTGACTTGATCCTGAATGGGTGTCAAGTAATGAAGAATTTCCTTGTGATCTGCTGCCCAATTCGTCTGGAAGGAAAGTCAATGCTGCAGTGCCAAAAGGTTTTGTTATTTGTTGTTCTCAGTCATCGTCGGCCACAATTGGTGTATGGGATGTGTCAGGCAGAACATGGTCCTGGCTTTGAAGGTTAAATCCAATGCCTCCCCGCAAAATGAACGCAAAAGTTAGCCACGCCTACTCCTTAGTTTTGCATGTTTGAGTGAAGAGCCGTCGAATTGATACATTTGGGCCAGATCCTCATCAATTGGGTACACAACGAAAAATCGCGGAGTCTGGCCTGGAGTGGCGTCTAAGATCAGTCGGTAGTTGTTGCCTAGTTGTTTTTATGTTTGTAAATATTGTAAATACGCATTGTATATAAAACTCCCAAGCATCTGTAAGTAGAGAAATAGTTTAACCGTGTTCTCTTGTTCACTAGAATCAACCCAGTGATTCTACAATATTACTGTCATTTTCTCTAGATTTCACAAAATATTGATGGTGATATAGTCAATACAGTTCTGAGGAAATTGACCTGATTCCGATACCAGATCCACGTGACTGGTTGGGTAACGTGAAAAAAAACTAAAACATGAGACAGGATCAGTGCGATACCGGGACCAACTTTTCAATGTCAGCTGATACTAGGACCATTTTGATATGGTATTCGATATTATGTTGTACTTGATAAACTAAAATGTCTATAATATCTCCATTCATTACTCATTTTGAATAATATTGCAAACTTTTACCATGTTAAATTTAAGCACAAGACCAGAAATAGATGTATCTATATATGAATATAAAATATGCTACATTAAGCAAATTAACGAATTCGAAGAAACTGAAACTCAATAGTTAAAAGACCGAACTAGAATAAGGCATCAAGACCTTTCAAATTGTTATCATTTAGAGAAATGTATGAGAAATCACAATTTAGTTAAAACTAGAATGAAAAATATGCAAAACTCGAAATTGGGGTTCTAGTGCCCTCATCAGAAATTTCTAGATATGCCCTGAAAAAGATGGTTCAAATCTGCATTGTTTCATACAAATAAAAACCAAATTTCAATGAAGAGGAAATTATCGTATATTTACAATTCGAATAGTGACACATATATTATCAGAAAATAATTTTTAGTTAGCATTCATTGATAGGTAAACAGAAATTTATATTTCTAAATTAAATTCAATATTGCCATTAGAAAATAATATGTTGCCACTTAATAGTTTATTGATTTTTATTGAAAAAAAAGTTCTTTGTTTTGTTTTGTACCTCATTTTAGTAGTTTCTTTGTAGCATAGTATTGCTCAAGTTAATTTTCGAGTGGATTTTCTTACATAAAATTAAAATATTTTTCCTATATTCACAATTGATTTTCTACTATAAAGGAAAATGATTTTACTTAATATCGCTTCAGGTGATGTGATAGTGCTACCAATATTTAGGGTTAGAAAACTCACTCAAACCAAGGAAGTCCTTATATGGGAAAGTTTGCATTTTATAGAATCTGACTTGTTCGAGTCAAACAATATTTCAGAGGTCCATTCTAAACTTTTGTATTGTTACTTGAAGATTTCAAAACTATCATCAACTAAATCTATTGTGGAAAACAGATTGCTATAGTTGAAGAGCTTTACATTCGCAGATTTCTTGTGGCTTCATTTCTATCTTCTAATATGTTTATACAATAGATAACATTTTATAATCTAAATAATTTTTTAGCAAATATCAAATGTTTTGTTTTACGTTCGCAATAAATTTTTGGTTAAAATTTTTAAATAATCAATGAGAATGAGTTCAAACATCATTCCGTTTCAAAAAGAATCTATTCTACTCACCAAAATCTATTAAAACGAAAATATTTATATGCGATTAAATGAAACAAAACTTATGGAATCATTAAATTCGTGGGTATATTTGAATTATTCTTTCATGGATATAGTACGAAGCAAAATTTTATAAACTTTAGTGTTGACGTCTACATATTTCAAAAATTAGAAAGCTTTTTCCGCGAATAGATTGTACGTATTCCAATTTATTTTAATTATTTCGGTGAGATTTGCTGACACAAAAATAATCATCTATACAACTTCACTACGGTGAATTATTGCATAAACTGATTCTATTTTCGCGTAATGTTTTCGTATTCGAATAGTCAATGTACTATAATTAGTTTGTACTATAAGTAGTTTGGTATAGCCATTTTTTGAACCATTTTTTGCCGTAACATTTGCAGAATATTTGAAGATGATCTTTTTTAAAATCTTTTTATCTAATTTACTTAATATTGATCGAGATATGCCGTAAAATATCGGAAAAACTTAGCCGTCTTTAATCTGTGCTCACTTTCGCTTTTACATGTTCTTGTTTGGTACTTGTTTGATAACAGTATTATCGGGAATTATCAGTAAAAATGATAATGAAAAATACACATTATAGGGGAGAAAGAAAGATTCATTATCTTTCAAAACGAATCAAGGAACTTTGTGCTTGGTAAAATTATATATATATATATATATTAAATAATTAAGGAAGTTAAGGAGGCAAGTATTTTTCGATAATCCTATACAACATTCACAATTTAAACTGTGACAATATGGGCAGTAGTTTATTATCTATGAATGGTTATTTGTTTTTGAAGATTACTGAATCACTGAAGGAAAAAATATTACGAGTCTTATTGCAGAAACACGTAAGTAGTAAGGAAGCGATTTTTCTATACGTTGTGATCATGCTCATGATAATGGCAGTATTATGATCGCAAAGCACAAGGGTATGCAAATATGATATTATTCCGTTAATGTAAATTCCATAATTACATAACGTATGTAAGTAATATGAATTGAATAATGTGAGCCAATTTTAGAAATATCAGGGTTTTAACGAATTACTAAGCTAAATGATATCATAGCTCCAAGATAACGTCGTCGTATCCATTAAAGAATCCAATTATTTAACAATTTATTACCTGTATCGCTTAGCAATCGAATTTATTAATATTTTTTCCGTCATTCGTTTTGAAAATTTGATGCTGTATTGATTATAAATAAGTTATCCAGGGTAAGCTGAAGTATTATTTGACGCAGTGACCCCACTTGTTTTGCTATTAGTCAATTATGAAATACCCGGTTTACTTAACAAATTTACCAATTCCTTGCAGTCTACTGTTCTATATAATGAAATTTGTTTTTGGGAATCGATATCAGGATTAAGTAGAATTGCTTAATAATTTTTATACTTAATTTTATTTTTTTTCAATTTTTGTGTATTAAAAAATTTATTTGTTCAAGATTTATATGTTTACCATATAGATTGAGATGCTCTTATTTTTCGAATTTGCATAAATTTTAAGTAAACATTAATCACTTTATTTGCAGATGACTGGAGAAATTGACTGCATGGAAGAGGCTGACATTAGTGATTCTTCCAGCAGTTCTGAAGAAGACTCTGCATCATTTACTAATCAAAGCACTTCTTCATTGTATACTATCAAAAAATTACAATCTCAAATTATGCACAATGTTTATGATTATGATAGCCATGTCAAGCTAATTAATGCACTTAGGAATATCAATGACTTCAGAAGTACGCGTGCTGCTAGACAAAGCATGAATAAAGTTTTTCCTTTAACAGAGACCTTCTGGTTGGAATGGATAGATGATGAAATAGAATATTTGGAATCTGATACCGATGATGATAATTCTGAAATAATTCTTAGCTTATTTGAAAAGGCTGTTTCCGAGTACTTGTGTCCCGACGTGTGGCTAAAATACTGTGATTTTTTAATTAAGTACAATACAGAAGAGAGTAATTCTGAGGTTAAACAAGTTTTAGAACGTGGTATAAGCTCAATTGGTATGCATCCTACCAAATCCGCAGAGCTATGGAAAATTTATCGAAATTTTGAAATTTCGATACTTGAAGCTAAAAACATAGATCCACGTGAGAATAAGGATGCTGCCAATGTGTTGATATCTCTTTTTAAGCGACAACTTGCTAACCCCTTTATAGGAATGAGTGAAGTATTCGTTGAATTTCAGAATTTTTGTTCCAATTGTAACATCACTATTGATGATCATTGGAGAAAAGGCTATGAACAAACGCTACATAAGCTATCTAACATTCAGCCATTTGAATTACAACTAAATATTTCTAATAAATTCGCTCTATTTGAAGACTATATTAATTATGAGTTAAAAGCAAAAACAAATTTTTCTCGGTTGTCTATTCTATTTGAAAGGCTTGTTGCAGCTCATTCGGTAAACTGTCAAGCTTGGTTAATTTATTTAAATTTTTTAATTACCCAGTTAAAGAACATTGCACATGCTTTGCGAATATCCAAGCGCTCTTTACAAAATTGTCCGTGGGAGTCCGTACTATGGGAGTACAATATACTTCTCTTGGAAGCAGGTGGCAAGCCTCAAAGCGAAATTGCAGCAGCCGTTCAAGAAGCAATGGCTGCAATGTACGGTCAAGATACTCTCAATATTTTGTTAACATATTTGTCTTTCTGTAGCAGGTGTGTTTCCAAGGATGAGAGTTCGATTAATGAATTTCATAGTGCTTTTGCTGAGTGCTTGAAGCAGGCCAAAACGTTTTCCATTGATCCCTGTTTTCGCATCAATGTTTTTGCGGCGGAAGTAGAGGCAACGCGATGCAATAACTTGGAAAAAGCCAGAAGCATTTGGGAAGATGTTTTAAAACAATGTCGTTATTCAGCTGCATATGTAATTGAATGTGCACAGTTTGAATTGAGAAATGGCAGTAAGGATTTTTGTCGCAAACTTTATCACAGAGCATTTAAACAAAACCTCGATGATTTGACTACGTTGGTTCAGTCTTATCTACAATTTGAAAAAATCCATGGCAATGGCGAGGAGAATTTGAATGCCTATATTAAATGTAGGGAATTGCTTCGGAAGATGCAATCTAAAATTACCGACAGCTCCAGTACTTCTGAACAAACCTCTCAAAATCAAGCAGATAAAAATTTGCCTCGTAAACATAAATCTGATGATGCTGTTTTTAAAGTACCCACTGCGCCTGTGCCTTCTAAAAAGCCTAAGTTCAATCAAGAGGAACAAATAAGTGATACTCCTCATGAAGATTTGGCTCCAAGACAGGAAATGGATGACATTAGAAATTTGGAAGAAGTGTTTAAACCAGAAAATGCAGTGTTCATCAGCAATCTTGCCTTTAGTACAAACGAAGATGATGTGTCTTCCCATTTATCAAAATGTGGATTCGTAAAGAAAGTATCATTTGTTAAAAACCGCAAAGGTACTTCTAGAGGATTTGGAGCAGTGTTTTTCGATTCTGCCGATGCTGTACAAGCAGCTCTGAAAATGGATCGAGATTTATTAAAGGGTACGAATTTTTCCTCATTCATTTTAATTAGTTATTTATAAATAAACCATTCTTCTAATATTTTTCACATAAATATGCAGATTCAGTACTTATTTTGTTGACGTTATGAAAAATAGTCGAACAAGTGTAGTGTATTTTTTATCATTATGTGTGCAATGGCTTTGCATCTTTTTCCAGTTGTCGAAAAGTGGGCACTGCATTCTATAATAGTCCATTGTTTTTAAATTACATTCTTTTGCGACGTGGATTGTTTGCTAATTACTATTCTGATTGGTTCAAATTTATAGTTGAATTACTATCATTCATAACCTTGCTAAATGACAAGAACGTCTTCTTAGAAACATTTCGTTAAAATTGTTCATTTTTTCGAAGTAATTTATCAGAAGACTTATTCTCTTCTGTAATTTGAGAGAAAAAACAAAACACGCATACTTCACAACGAATTTGCACGAAACCTACTTCAAAACTAACTCTTAGTAAGAAAATAGCAAGTGCGAAAAGTATAGTTTTCTATCATATTTCTGATTTGTAAAATCTTACTGCGGATATCAAACAACTCATTCAGTACATGTATATATATATATAAAATTTTTAATTGTACATTGTTGGTTCTTTGCATTTATATTAGTGCTTATTAATAAATGTTAGCAGTTTGGATGTATCATTGAGGTAGATCGCAAAGATTTACCAAAAAAATCTGCCCTAAGTTACCCAGACTTAGTTGTAAAGTATTGTGCGACTATAATGAACGCCTTTATAACGAACTATTCTTATAGCGAACATGTTTTTGAAGCCCGATTTGATCCTAGTGCTTATATAACGAACTTTATTGAAAATATAAATCCTAAAATTACGAATATGGGTAGCTTTTTGTTTGATATTTTTCTTCTAATAGTATTCGGCATTTTACAATGATTTTCTACAGGTTTCGATAGTTTCGATGGAATTTCCGAAAAATTACACCGGAGCTCAATGGGTAGTGGCCATCTAACGAATATTGTTGGATATTCGCTATAGACGCATTCTACTGTAATGTATTTTGATTTTTGTTATTAAGTATAACACGTTTCTATCTATTTATAAGGAAGTTCATTCTTAAATTAATAGCGTTGTTATCAAAATTATAATACATTCATTTGTCTTTCAATATTTGAATATTCATTGAGTTAAAGTCGACGCAACTATGACGTTAGAGGCTAAATTTGATTTTATTTGTAGTGATATTAATAAAATTGCAGTTGATACTATCACCATTACAAAAACGCGTTTATTTGTTTATTAAATAATTTTTCGACCAATTTTATAAACAGGTGGCTAATGCAAATGAGTCTATAATATTTGCATTTAGCGGGTCACCTTTTATATATAGAGCTAGCCCTATCCATGAAATCGAGCAATGGATCCACCAACATTTGTCTGTAGCGCTCGGCGTTTATCATGACATCTCTGCGCAAGAGGAAAAGACCGCGGGGACCAGATGCTGAGAAAAAACCAATGTTCCACTGTTGATACAGTGTACTTTGAATAACATGCTCTCATCAGAGAAATTCACCCGTTTTCCACTTTTCTGATATTGGGCGCTTGATTCCTATTGAATGTACTCTTGGACATTATTGGCCTTTCTGAAAACGCATTGTCGACATCCCCTTCACACTCTTCCAAACAACAGACTGTGATGCATTGAATAGAATCACAACATCCGTTTGATACATACCATTTTGTATAAGATCCAATACAAAAAATTCTGACTATGGGCAAGGAAATATTTTTTATAAGAATGGTCAACTTTTGCTGTGAAGGGTCTTACGAATGTAATATTTCATCAGGTTGTTTCGTCTTAATTATCAGCCATTCAGGTAGCAGCAATCATGCATTAGTTCTATTTACGGAATTTCTCATTGATTTCTGATTAATTCTCAGAATTTACATTAATTTCGCTATTATTCCAAATTTTCCACGGCACTGTGATGTCTATTTAGAGTGATTCAAATACATTGTTTTTTATTTCAAATTGCGATTTACCACTGGCTTTAAGCATTTTGTAACTAAAATCGTTAGTCCATCACTTTCATTATCGAATCGATTTTTAAGAAAATATCAAAATCAGGATTAAATACATTAGAATCAATGTCGTGCTGTAACCAAGACTCCGTCATTAGAAATATTGTATTTTTACTTATTTTTTAGGGTTAGAAAATAATTTGTGTTTGAATTGAGACTTTAGCAATTGAGCAAAACGCATTTTAAGTTATTGCAATAATTTGTTATTTCACCTTCTATGTTCCAATCTTCTAGAATTGGTTCTGGATTAAGTTGAATATCTTTTGAGAGGAAATTTTAAAAAATATATATATTATTGAAATTCTACTGAATTTAACTGTAAATGGTTGGGGATGTAGTATGCAGGTATATTCTGTAACATAAAATAGATCAATAAATAACATATAAGAAATTTTTCTCTATATTTTCTTATGTGTTCAGATAAAGTAGGTGTCGGAAGAAATGCAGGACTGTTTGAAGAATTTGCTTCTTTTACATTGGTGACATTTGGGACTCGAAATAAACAGATATTATGTAGATCAGAAGACTTCTTTTTTTAATCTGGAAGGATTTGCGCAATTTCTTGAAAAAATTGATGGATTTCATTACGAGCGGAAAGATTGGCGTTGATTAATCGAGGCAAATTGAGGGGAAAGCTTTGAAGACAGAAATAACCTCGTATTTTTAAGCAGGAAAATGCAATAATGTTTCATTGAGAATAGGGATGATGTGATGTTGTTGCAGAGCGGGGAATGTTTGCAGACGAGTAATCTCTAGGAAGTAGATGAACCGCGGAGTGAATTTTTGATAAATTTAAGATCAAGATAATAATAGTTTATGATATTATGTGCTGTATATTTAAACGGCATGTTACTTTTGGTGAAAAGGAATTCCAGCCATAATATAATATATAAATTCGAAATTATTGTTAGATTTCGTACATATTTTCCGAAAAATACTTAATTGTGCAAAATGGTGCAAGCCTCGGTCTATGTATATTCATCACATTGATTGAACCCAAACTTTGTCAAATTTACATAATTTTTTGGAGCAAAAATGGAAGTGCTCAAGCCACTGTACTAAAATGTTTAATCGGTTTTTGCAGGTTTAAATATTCGAAACTTATTTATTTTGCCAGCCCCTTTCACGACTTCTATCTATGCCACAGTTTTAATTTTATTAATACATTATTTATTAGTTCGTCCCATACTTCTACTGTATTTACTGAGTTGTAAGGTTTGTTTCGTGGTTCAATTAAAACACTTTTGGGTTGTAATACATTTTTTAGAGAATGTTTTGCATTTCTTATCATTATCACTAATACTCCGAATATTTCATGATTATTTTTAGGTCGTCCTATGTTCATTTCAAAATACAAAAAGTTGAAACAGGGCCCTGAACCTTTCAGGTTTCACACTGGAATGGAAAAAAATAAAGTTTTTATAAAAGGACTTGATTTTAAGACTACTGCTGAGGATTTAGAAAATGAGTTTAAAAAATTCGGGGAATTGCAGGCTGTGCGTTTGGTATCTTACAAAAGTGGCCAGTCCAAAGGTTTAGCATTCGTTGAATTTAAAGAAGAAGCGGATGCTGCTAAAGCTGTGCTGGCGTTAGATAATAAAACTTTACATGGTAAAGCAATCAGTGTAGCCATATCTAATCCCCCTCCAAGGAAAAATGCTCAACCTAAAAGCGACCCGGTCATTCCTGTGGGTGTCCGAGGGAAATCCCGAACTCAGTTGGATCTTTTGCCGCGATCAATTAAAAAGACTGATGATGACAAAATCGATTCAGCGCCAAAATCAAACAGTGATTTCAAAAAGCTTTTATTGAAATAATTTTTTGTTAATTCTTTTGATGTCTTCTGTAACTTTCATAATTACTTGTGCTATGTGTACAATTATAGCATCTCAAAGGTGTATTAAAACCAAAAAGATATTGCATGTCATTTTTGAAATTTTTATTTACTTTGTATTTTATTTTATATTTCGAATTTTGCTTTTATTAGATAAAGGAGTTTCACTTAATCTTCACAAATTTTTTCACTAAAGTATTTTAACGAAGTGCTTAAGATCGATTTATGTAAGTTTGTTTCATGGTACTATGATATTTGATCTTTGTCTTGCAAAAAATTCTAACCATATTTTCAAACTGATGTTTGTAAATTTCATAATAGATTTGGGAAAATTGTTTGAAAATTTAAGAAAATCGATTATCCTTTAAAATGACAACAGACTATTTAGGGATAATCTCTTACAATATTTTGAGTTTACTTTCTGACTATTAGACACTCCACTTTTCAAAATGTGTAGTGGATATCAGATCTGAAATTAGTACACTTTTTCAAGGACCGAAACCGGACCGAACTCTACTATTTAACCCTTACACGCATAGAAGACTACAAAGTATAACATTTTTTTAAAATCCTATTTTCAAATTGCAGCTCATATTACTAAAAAAACTATAACGAAAAATTATTGAAATGATATTTGATTCGTAATTTGGAAAATGGATCTCCAGATCCAGAGATCCTATGTGTGTCAAAGGTAAAAAATCTGCTTAAATTGAAATAAAGATTTTCTTCAAATTTTTTCGGAATCTATGATCCACAACATAATACGTGCATAAAATACTTTTATGAACAAATTTCAGAATGGGTTGATTTTTTTGGCTGAAACCTGCAGAAAATTAATAAATGCAAAAGGCTAAGGGGCTCCTAGGTTATTTTCATAATTTTTAGCTTCAACTTTTAAGAACAATTAGCCATTTCATGCAATTAGGATCAGTTTCAGTCGCCAAAATCGTTTGTGACATTTGAACGAAACTTTTTGAGATATCAGAGAAAAGTTCTCAATTTTTTACATTTCAATCAATTCGAAAAAGTCAGTGAAATCAACATTCGTAGTTTTGAAACTTCATTGTGAGCATCATGTTCTCACAAACTTCGTGGCAGCAACTTTCATTTCTGTTCTTGAATAGAAAGAACTTGCCTTCTCATCGGCATATGTGAATAAGTTGAAAACAATATATTTTTAATCATACGATAACTTCCTAATCTCTGTAAAATGGGACACCTAGTAAACGCACTCCAAGTATGAAACCCTCATGAGGAAGCAAAAGGGGGCTTATCTATTAGCTTAATTTTGGGAAATTTGGCAAAAAATCCAGATAACTTCAAAATATTGTTTACATTTGCAAATATATTTCAAACCTTGGTAGTTATTTGCCAAATATTTAAAAATTTTCCAAGGGACTTTCGAATTCAAAAAATTTGTCAAGTTTTCCATATAACACAAAAAACTGTAAGGTTGGTAAGTAGAACCAGTACTGGAAGTAATAATGAAGTCAATACAAGCTATTGCCATGAATTTGGGTATTTCTCAAATACTTTATCATGCACAATCAAAGTTTTCAATAAAACATGTTTTCAGTGAAGAACAAAAGCTGTACATGTACAATGGATCAATGTTAAGTACATGTACGTTGATGAAAGCACATTTCAAATGTTCTCTATCACAAGACATTTGTTTGGCACCTTGTAGGGACAACAAGATTCAATCCTGCTACACTTCAACCACAATCAAGCATCCTCCAATCATCATGACGTCAACTGCCTTAGTCATCATTAAGGCTGTGCGAGTATTCGAATTGTACTCGATACTCGGGTTTTAGCCAATTACTCGTACTCGACTCGAGATTTTTGTTGATTTATTCTAGTAATCGAGTAATTATAAGTCGCTTATTATAATGTAGCTGTCGATTAAAGAATGTGTTACATAATGACATAATGAGATGGCAAATTTCTGCATCCAGAAACTCTTAGAGAAATGATTTTTTTACGTAGTGTTTATAAAAAATAATTTTTTGATTTCACATTTTTTATATAGTAGAGTAGTAACCGGGGGGACAACAGGGTAGAGGTTCTGGTGTCCGCGGCAAACATTAAAAAAATTTTTGGTTTGTTTTTTACATGTTATAAAACAGGGGAATTCTCAATTACTCGTACTCGAAATTACTCGATACTCGGGAATTTTGGCACAAAATTACTCGTACTCGACTCGGTCTTAAAATTCTGGTACTCGCACAGCCTTAGTCATCAAATTTGTAATTTATTAACATTTTTCGAGAGGGCAGTTAAAGTGAACATGACACCACTTATTTCAGCATTTAAGAGGAAAAAAATTTACATGTTTTAAAATCAAAGATTTTAATAAATAGTCTTCACCAAAATTCCTCAAAGTAATTCAAATTTTCAAGAATTAAGGTTGAATATCTTTTTAAGAGTTACCCATGCACCACTTATTGTTTCAGATTGCAAAAATGTAGAAAAAAGCTCTTTCTCTTTAATACATTGAAGCTTCTTGATTG
>CABFPE010000065.1:186222-205309 GCA_900660155.1 Hofstenia miamia | reverse complement strand
ATATATATATATATATATATCAAAATTGTTAATGAGCCGACATTTCCAAGCTCGGCTCGGCTCGTTTAAATTTTTGTGTAAGTTTGGCTCGGCTCGGCTCGGCTCGCCAAATAAAATCTTTGAATGAGGCTCGTTTTACCTCGGTATTTTTTTAAAAATATTGTGCTCAAAGAATTTTTTACCTAGCTCTTCCTATTATTTAATAAACATTTCTTAAGTACCATTATAGGAAAGGCATACTGACTGCAAAAACTAAGAAAAACCTCCATAATCAAATTAACAAGCAGAACTACAAACTTGCTTTGCCTAAAATAGGCTTGCTTTTGGGCTCATTGCATGTCAAATACTTTGCTCAAGCTCGGTTCGGCTCGGCTCGGATCGGCTCTGCTCGTTACAAGCTCGGCTCGTTGACAAGTCTGATATATATATAGATTCAACCGCCTGTGGGTGCACAAACATCCCGACCGACGTCGGTTGACCGGACGATAATACATTTTTCACAGCGACATTGTTTTGATTTTTCCTTTCTAATGATAAGTAGGCAGGAAATTATGCAGTAGAGAACTAAATTATCATTCACTAATTAGAAAATTTCTCCAATTAAATATCTGCAAGATTTTCGTTTAAGAAAGGTGCGGTAATTGTTTGTCAGCATATACTTCCTAATCTGTTTTGAGTATTTGAGTGACGTAGAAAAATTACCTCTCCACCTAATTAATGCTCATAGTAAAGATAATCTATAATAGATTAAAAAGTAGTACTGGTATTGCAATTACTTAGTTATGCACATTTTTATTACATTGCACATACATGTATTTATATTTCGCCATCTTTACATACTAGTAAATGAATCGCACGTACAATTACATTTTGATATTAACAGGTCCCTCAGCCTGATTTGCCTATCCAGAAAACTGTTGGCAGAAAATCGACATGCAATAATCCAAAAACAATTGCATTCATCTAAATCAGGGTTTCTCAACGGGGTTTGTACCGCCCACCAGGGGGGGGGTGGTACGAGGCTTCAGGTGGGCGGTGGTTAAATTTATCGTATAGGAGTCCCTGAAATTCTTTAGGGGGGCGGTGAAAGACTGAGAGCTTCTAGTAATATTACTACATTCATAGAGGCAAACGAGTAAGATTTAGGTTTTAAAGTGTCAATATTGATAAAGAAAATGCCAATTTTTTACATTCAGCATTGATGTAGAATCCGTTATATTTTATATGTTACTATTCGTATTTGTTATAATGATATACTAAATTCATAGAGGCAAACGAGTAAGATTTAGGTTTTAAAGTGTCAATATTGATAAAGAAAATGCCAATTTTTTACATTCAGCATTGATGTAGAATCCGTTATATTTTATATGTTACTATTCGTATTTGTTATAATGATATACTAAATTCATAGAGGCAAACGAGTAAGATTTAGGTTTTAAAGTGTCAATATTGATAAAGAAAATGCCAATTTTTTACATTCAGCATTGATGTAGAATCCGTTATATTTTATATGTTACTATTCGTATTTGTTATAATGATATACTAAATTCATAGAGGCAAACGAGTAAGATTTAGGTTTTAAAGTGTCAATATTGATAAAGAAAATGCCAATTTTTTACATTCAGCATTGATGTAGAATCCGTTATATTTTATATGTTACTATTCGTATTTGTTATAATGATATACTAAATTCATAGAGGCAAACGAGTAAGATTTAGGTTTTAAAGTGTCAATATTGATAAAGAAAATGCCAATTTTTTACATTCAGCATTGATGTAGAATCCGTTATATTTTATATGTTACTATTCGTATTTGTTATAATGATATACTAAATTCATAGAGGCAAACGAGTAAGATTTAGGTTTTAAAGTGTCAATATTGATAAAGAAAATGCCAATTTTTTACATTCAGCATTGATGTAGAATCCGTTATATTTTATATGTTACTATTCGTATTTGTTATAATGATATACTAAATTCATAGAGGCAAACGAGTAAGATTTAGGTTTTAAAGTGTCAATATTGATAAAGAAAATGCCAATTTTTTACATTCAGCATTGATGTAGAATCCGTTATATTTTATATGTTACTATTCGTATTTGTTATAATGATATACTAAATTCATAGAGGCAAACGAGTAAGATTTAGGTTTTAAAGTGTCAATATTGATAAAGAAAATGCCAATTTTTTACATTCAGCATTGATGTAGAATCCGTTATATTTTATATGTTACTATTCGTATTTGTTATAATGATATACTAAATTCATAGAGGCAAACGAGTAAGATTTAGGTTTTAAAGTGTCAATATTGATAAAGAAAATGCCAATTTTTTACATTCAGCATTGATGTAGAATCCGTTATATTTTATATGTTACTATTCGTATTTGTTATAATGATATACTAAATTCATAGAGGCAAACGAGTAAGATTTAGGTTTTAAAGTGTCAATATTGATAAAGAAAATGCCAATTTTTTACATTCAGCATTGATGTAGAATCCGTTATATTTTATATGTTACTATTCGTATTTGTTATAATGATATACTAAATTCATAGAGGCAAACGAGTAAGATTTAGGTTTTAAAGTGTCAATATTGATAAAGAAAATGCCAATTTTTTACATTCAGCATTGATGTAGAATCCGTTATATTTTATATGTTACTATTCGTATTTGTTATAATGATATACTAAATTCATAGAGGCAAACGAGTAAGATTTAGGTTTTAAAGTGTCAATATTGATAAAGAAAATGCCAATTTTTTACATTCAGCATTGATGTAGAATCCGTTATATTTTATATGTTACTATTCGTATTTGTTATAATGCCATGCGTGTTACAGAATAATACGATAAATAAATTTTCTTAAATATAGATTCATGAATATACGAAATCTTACCTAAACCAACGCCGGGGGTCCATGGCGAAAAAAAAATTCGGTTTGTTGGTCCACAACGGGAAAAGGTTAGGAAACCCTGATCTAAATTAACCGTTTTCATTGGGTTCAGTTTCCGTTTCATTATTCCGCCATTCTTTTTGAAACTGTTTGCAAAGAGAATTACGTTGAAATGGTGAAATCTCAAATGATACCGCATCTCAAACACAAGCAAGTGGTTAGGCGCACTATTTTTATGCAGGACGGAGCAACGCCGCACACAGTAAGACTCTCACTTGACTTCCTCAAAGCCAATTTTGGAGATCGCATTGTAAGCCGGAGTTGTAATTGGTTTTGGCCACCCAGATCACCCGATATCACTCCGTGTGACTTCTCGTTATGGGGCCATTTAATGCGCAAGGTTTACAGAAAGAAGCTCACAAATTTGTCACAATTGCAAGACGCAATCAACGAAGAAGTTGCAGCTATCAATGCGGAAATGCTGCATTATGCTGTCTATTCCATCCTCAATCGTTTGGCTATTTTAAATAACACAGACGGCCAACATATATCATGATTTAAACTCCTATGTAAACATTCAAATTCATGTTTGCTACATGTTTCGTAAATAGATATCATTTTGTTATGACGTTTTGAAGTATAAACGGACTAAAAAATCATACTGTATTTGTAAACATTTTCCAAGGTCTAAGTTAGGTATCCGATTCGTCTCTTTCTTTTGAGGAAGATATCTGGACTTCAGAGTACATAAAATCCCACATTGGAGTATAGAACTTTATGTTACTTTATAGATTGAACTTTAGTTTACTAATGTAAAGAATTAGTGTTTCTCTGCAGTCAATACTGGTTTGTGTACAGAGGATTCGAAAAGTATGCTTATGTCCAAAATGCCATTTTTAAAAACATTTAGATTTTGCATAATTTGGCATATTCTTGGCCTATTTCGGTCTTGAAATGGGTAAAATTTACACTGACATCCTGTTCATACCACATTTGTGGGCTTAGATTTATTTGTTTGCAAAATTTCAAGGGTATTGGACTCTTAGCACTGCGCTAGTTGCAATAGGAATCCATCACTATCTGGTGAAACATTGTAACTTAAGATATTTTTAAAGGATCATTGGACGTTTATATCAAGCTAATAGTGATTGTTTACAATTACTCCTATGCATACAATATATATATACCCGGTATATATATATATATATATATATATATATAATTTGTTTCACTTAATTTAAATATATTTGAAATTGATGAAAGTTAAACAAAATCATATTTTCAAAGGCTAGAAATTTAAGAGTCTAAACAGGAGGCAAAAAATCGAGTTTTAGAGTTGCTATGTATTATGTTTCCAGACAATCATAAAAAAATCTTACAAAATTAAGCAGGGTGATATAAGAGTTTGAAGTATCTCCTTTGAAAGAAAGTTTCATATCAAATGTTCAAAACGCAAAACTTTAATTTTCCAAATACTATTATTTACATAAGTAATTGTCTTAGAAAATTCATCGCATTTGTCATATTTATGCATTGCTAACTAAAAGACTTAGAGCATAGCATTTTTGTCATGGCGTTGCACCGTTTAGATTAGTAATTAAAATTTGTTGTTCATATAATATTTATGCTATTTAATTGTTACAAAGATTATTTTTGGTTGAGAACGCTATATTGACTTCGAACATTTCGATTTTCTAACACCTTGACGGACAACTGAGAAAAATGTTGGGGGCATTGATGCAAATTAATTTGATGATGTCATTATTGATTATTATTTATTTTTTATTCAATTAAATATTTTTGAAAGACGTATTTTTTAAATTAGACAAAAAATAACTAAAAAATTACCAGATGTTTCTCTTAAACATGAATTACAGTTAAAGTAAATTTTCTTAGCAGTCCTGAAATCGGCTAGAATAGCTAGAAATTTAGTCCATTGTCATTTATTACTGAGGTCACTAAAATCTTTTTACATCCATTAAATTTACTAATTTGTTACTTGCATCCGATACATTTGTTGACATTTTAATATTTCAAAGTAGTAAAATTCCACCAAAATTTCAATGCTATACTCCGACAGATCGTGAAATATTCAAATATCAATTGAATTTATCATTTCATTCGGCTTTAATGATAATATTCTGAGCTATAGAATTGATGCATATCCCGTAATCGCATATGCAAAGCAATAAATAGTAAATTTAAATCAAAGTTTAACATAAAATATCTATTTTTCTACTGTTTTTATTGAAAATCTATATTTCGAAAAAAAATATTCCAGTTTTTTGCCGCATTGACACTAGCTTTCTATGGATTTTTCAATGAAGGATAGCTGAACTCTTATGTAATTTGGTTTAGTTTTGTAATGTTAGGTCTTTTCGAATGAGTAACCAACTTCATTGGCAAAAGAATCATTTCTTATTCTAACCTGATTTATATTATTATCACACGATTAAATGTGTTCTTAAGAGAATCTTAGATGATTCATTGAGGATTAATGTATTAACGGAAATCCTAGAATGTTTGGCAAGCGATTACGTATGATATGACTGTTATTTTGACAACAATCATTGTTGGTGGAAATCTGGCTTATGGGGACATTGGAAAGCATGGTGATTTTGTCTACTACAACACTCATTTGGGCTTTAAAGTCAAGTGGTCAAACGTAAGTAAAGTTCATTTGAAATTGAATATAAATTCATAGTTTTCAAAATTCCTTCAACTAAAAGCAGAGAACGATTTGCATTATGATTTAGCGTGGCATGATTATGGTGACTGTTCTCAAAGACTATCTTAATGACGTGGAAGGATTATGTGGAAACTATAATGATGATATTAATTTGGATTGGGAGAAAGCCCTCAATGTTTACGCCCAAACGGCGGCCGATTTTGGTAATTATTGGAAAATTCTGGACAACGTAAGTAAAATTTCATTGAAAAATTTATGTGTTTCAAAATTTAGGCCCTATTTTACCCTGTAATTTCTTACTTTCAATAAACGTATATGCAAAGAAATTTAAGCCTTCATAATATTTGAAAACACGCGTGGCCCAACAATTGTTGGCAATGAAACACTACAGGTTAAAAAATTGTCAACTCTTTCATTTATGCCTTACGATCTTGGATGCTTACGAATTTTTTCTGCCTGCTTTTCCGAAACTTATCTACAAAAATTAATTAATTGAGAATAGCTTTTGCTTTCATAGTCATTAGGGGAAATTTGAAGTTTTTTAAAAAATCGAATGTTTTTTCAAATTAGTTAAAACTTTCATGTAATTCAGCATAAAAGGAGAGCACATTTACTCATTGATATGTCCGTAGCTAAAGATTTCCAAATTTCTAAATTGACTTCGAGAAAATATTTTTAAAATGCTTAAAAAACCGATCAGTGTATCCATCTGCTCATTAAATTCTTCTATTTTAGCATCCTAACTGTCCCGATACCCACCCATCTGTTCATCCATGTTTATCCGGTGACGTAACAGATGCTCAAAGACACAATGGCTTTAACAAATGTGTGAAAATGTATTTAGACGCATTTTCTCCTTGCAATCAAATGGTAATAATAATAATATTCTACACTATGTCATAGTAATTTAGCACAATGTCGGACAACTTTTCTTATCATGCATGTACGACTATTGTGATGCACTGCAGATAAGTGATGAAGCAGCAGAAGAAGCCGCCTGTGAATCATTTACAACTTTGGCTATTCATTGTAATCAGGAATTGGACCAACGCATTGAATGGCGTACAGAAACGTTCTGTCCAAAAGAATGCCCTGAAAATACACAGTATCTTGAATGTGGACCTTCATGTGCGCGCACATGTGCGACAGCTGGTCATGACCTAGATCCATCCTGCTATGAAGTTTGTACACCTGGATGTTACTGTGATTCCGGACTGTATTTGAATGCAAACAATGAGTGCGTAGAACAAGAGATGTGTCCTTGTCAGTATGGAGGAAACGACTATTCATTTGGTGACAACGTTACAATCGATTGCAATACATGGTTTGTTTAAAGACTTTTTTTAAATGTTCATTATCTCAAGTTCATCAAAAAGTTACCGAAATATATATTCTAGTTCACAATCTGTCCAAAAATATGATTTTCTCGTTTGTTTTCTTCAAATTCATTTAACCCAAATTCTACTGGAATGCTTTCAATATCTGTAAAGGTTTCCTCAAATAATTTTTAAGCGCTTAATACTTACGAACTAATAAAGATATTTAAAATCTGAAAACATCACAAGATAGAAAATATTCTCTCCACTTTCTTTTTTTGACTTGAATTCGCCATCTGGCTCTCGCTCGTCCAGTTGCGTCTTTCTACGAAGGCATTTACCTTAGACATGAGAAACTCTTTCCTTAAACACGGCGCGCCTGACCGGGACTCAAACAGTTTTTCTTCAGAAAACAAAATATTTCAGGGTATGTAACCCACTTCATTATCTGAATACTCGGTATGGAAAAAATTTGAATACTTTTGCAAAAACCGTATTTATCAATGAAAACAAGTATTTATTTGCATGTAATGTAATTCAGGCAAAAGCACATGTTTAGCAAAAATCTTCATTATTCAATTAGCGGGCCCATAGATGTGTCCATGTAAAAATCTTTCGATATTTCTTTACAGTCTTGGATAAATGTGTTAAAAAATGTGGACAAAGCGTTTTGGTATTTAAGAGTAACATCAGTAGGTTATTTATACAATTTGAAACATTTAAGCCTAATTTATATGATCTATGCAAAAAACATTTTTTCCGTTAATTATATACCAAGATTGATATATCAGAAATGTACAATAAAGTATTACATGCTGAAATGAGACAACAAAATTTTTATTAAGTAGCAGAATATAAACAACTAATGTAATTTGAAAACGATTTTTGATATCATTTCATTAATGGACATACGCTATTGGGTAACATTCAAGCCTGGCTTGCATTAATTTAAGCCCTTTTATTGGTCCCTAACTAATGTGGAAGCGGAAAACGAAAAACAACAAAGTGGGCCAGCCCAACCTAACAGCCACTTGTCTAAGTATGAAGAATCATGAGTAAATTAAATGTGAGTTAACATGTTTGTTCATAATCAGCAGTAATTTTAACGTCTGGCAGTGATATTATGTACACTACGTATTACGTAATCTGTAAAGATGTATTGACGTCAGCGATATTTCTTGTAAATGAATAAGTTCAATACAAATCACCCTAGGTGTTCAAAATACACAATTACATTATGGAAACCGCACGTCACGCTATCCCCGCCAGATGGCGTAAGCGTTATGAGCATCTCATTGGTTGGAGTGGAGTAGCCGCGCGGTCGCAGAACTTTACATTAAATATTATTTAGCTCTTTGAATATTACATTTTTCTTTAGTGTTTGTGAAGGTGGATTTTGGAATTGTACTCACTACGTGTGCGATGGTGTGTGCGAGGTTCTTGGTCACGGACATTTTAAAACTTTTGATGGAGTTCAGTATTTGTTTACCGGAACTTGTGATTATGTTTTAGCAAAGGTTTGAAACATACTTTACTTTAAAGCATGTAAAGCTTTAAATCAAGGAAATGTAGAAATATGTTTGTACCTTCCAATGCCATGCTAAAGAAAGGTTATGAGAATTAGAATTTTGAAAATTATTGGGGCACAAAAAATTTAGAGATATGAAAATAGAAATTTTGCGTGCAAAATATGAAAAAATTAACTAATGTCACATCAAGAATTGCATTGTCTATATTGTAATTGCATTTAGAAATATATTCATGACTTTTGTGAATATTTTTGGTTGGAAGGAAAATTTTAATAGACCGGGAAACTAAATTTGCTAAAATGCATGCTGAAACGTTTGTAGGCAAAACAAACTGTAAGAATCTGAAAAACATTGGAAGTAGTAAACAACTTCAGTTTTTGGGAAGTCTAGCTTTTGATAATTTTCCGAAATAGCAGTTCCCAGTTCTGAAGCCTTACTGAGAGGGTGCTACCTCGCCAGGCCCCAAATAGAAATTTAAATTTTTTATTCTCGAAAAATAAAAATAAACCTTATTATAAGCAATATTAAACTAGGTTGGGGCTCCAAGTTTTAATTTTCGAGCCTTTTAGGACCTAACATATCAAAATATAGCAAAAATGGGCCGAAAATTAGAAAAAATATTTTTAATAAGCAATTTTAGACAATTTTAAGGGCCAATAGTTATGCAGGTACAAAATATGTTGTAAAAAGTATCTAGTATACGACAAAACTGTTACTAAAAATTTAGTAGGTAAATATGGGGCATGGGTGGGGCTGCAAATTGACATCTCGCACCGAGCCCCCAAATTACAGTGACGCAAGTGCCCCAGGATCAAAACAAGAGAAATAAAGAATATGTTCCGAATGAGTCCATGACAAAATTGAATATAACTTTTTAAAGAAAAATGCATCTGCAAATGGGAAGCATGGTGATATCTTTCGCCAAGTTTTTCAAACACTATTGTATTAAATTTCAGTATGAAAATGCTCACCTTCTTGCAATGTATGATTTGAGCTCAAGCCGTTTTGCTTAGTATTAAAGAGCGTTACATTTTTGTAAAAAGGATTATGTAGAAGGGAACTCGATTGGAACAGAGTGCACAAGAAAAGATAAATATTAGGAAATGTAAATAATTTGTTATAAATTACTTGATACACTTTATTAGCAATTGCAGCAAAACAAATTAAGTTGAGATCTCTGTATATAGAGTATATTTATTAAATACTAAATTAAAACTTTGGTTTAAATCATTTTTGAATCTTTGAAACTAAGTTCATAACTGGTATCGAATCTATGTGCATGTATAGTGTGAAATTTTATAAATATTGCAAGAGTATATCATACAAAAATTTCTGGAACTTTTACTTTGGACAGATGTACAGCTCTGCAATTTCATCTCTTTTAGCTATTAAAAATTTAAGGATAATATTAATAATAATATATACAATATATTCTACCGTATTCTAATGAAGGATTCAGAATTGAATTCAAAAGTTTTGAGCCAGTGATTTTTAGGATATAATGGATGAATTCGAAGTTGTTATGAAAAGTCATTCTTGCATTGGAGATTTTGCATGTCTAAAATCAGTGACAATCAGAATTTTCGGTGCCAATGGAGCTTTTTTAACAATCGTACTCGATCAGGCCTCAATCAAAGTTGATGGTACAATCTATACATCCGCTCAACTTCCTCTTTTGTATGACAGTTTAGCAACATTCATTATAATTGCCCACAAGTGCTGCGCTCAGCATGCTATTTTCTTAGTTTTTTTCTAAAATTATTTGGAAAATAATGCTACATTTTCTAATTCTCCAAATTAGCGTAAAATTGAGTATCTTGTAATAGAAAGGAAGTTCGGGTTAGAGAATATGCCAAGAGTTATTTACTTTCTTAATTTATTTCATTACATATACATAAGAAAACATCAAAAAAGTAGCTTTAGCTGACTACTCTGTATTACTAAGTCAAATATCAATCGCAGTTGTGTTTTGTATCTTCTAGGTTAATTTTAGAAGTATCCAGTAATAGAAGTCATTTGACTACCGCATCTTCCACAAAACTTAAGAAATTCGATATAATGCTTTTATGATACTTCAGTTCCAAAACTATTATTTCATATTCGTATGGAAATATTTTTCATTTTGCTCATATCTGACTATGCCCGTGGACATTTTCAAATTTCATGTCTTTGAAATATATTTTCTGTTGAAACCATGAGTGTGATTTATTGCAACTACTAAATAATCTCAAACATAAAAAGAATAAAATAGCAAACTATTACTTATAGTTTCACAAATTTTGATTTTCTAAAACACATTTTGTTGCTTTTTTTGAAGTTTAAGCTCAATAATACATTCTAAGTTTTTTGATTTAGCATCAATGGAATTTCAATTGCGCAAGTTACTACCCAATTTGTAGTAGTCAATGGCAGAGGCATTGAATTGGTTTACAATCAGTTTAACAGAATCTATCTTCGCGTTTCTTCAGAAAACTTTCTTGAAAGAACTCGTGGACTATGCGGCACCTACGACCTACAAGCGCACAATGAATTCACAACTGACGCTGATTCCTTGGAAACAGATTTGCTCATATTTGCAAATTCCTTCAAAAAGTCCCCATGCCCTGATTTAAATTCTATTGTAAAAGATACCTGCGCTGTGAACGTTCTAAGGTAATCTCGTCTGCATTAGTCAGGTAAATACCCCATTTTAGAGCTGCTCAGGCAATCACTCATTGTGCACCTTTGTTGAACGATCCAATTTTCGACGAATGTAGAAAATTCGTCTGCGTTGAGTCGTTTTACCATAACTGCCTCTACGATTTTTGCAGTGTCCCGCTCCTAGCTCAACCACATCAGGCTGTCTGCTCACAATATGAAGCATATGCACATGCTTGCATTGTTACCGCAAAAATTAATCTTGATGGTTGGAGAGATTTGCCAGCTATAGGCGGAAAATGCGGTAACTTTCAAGTGATTCTTAAGTGACATATTTAATGTAAATGTAATGTTTGGGTGTGATCGTTTTTATATTTAAAGACGAGCATGGTTCACTTTGAAAGACATATTTTTTTACAAAAATAACATCCCTAGAACTATGTAAGTTAGGAAAAGCCAAAATATAGTTCATGTGAATCTTACCCCAATTTTAAAGAACATTCAAATTTCTTAGGGTTTATATAGTTATTCCTGTATTTTACTAGCGAAATTTTTAGGAGAAGCAAATTAAAATAAAACGCTATGTGCATAATTTAGTGCAAAAAATGTCCGTTTGTAATTTTTTAGCACAATTTTAATGAATTTTCTTATTTTAGATTCTTGATATTAGCCATTTTTGAATTTATCATTTGATGCAAGAAGCAAGTAATTTGTTTGTTGAACAAGTAGAATTTTTTAGTTTTGCATTCCGTTGCTAAAATTTTGAATATATGACAAAAATTTTAAAAAAATTTTGCAGAAAATATATTTAATATTATTTGTACTGATTAGATGTAGATCTCTTCAAAATATTGCTGCATTTACTAGTACATAATCAGCTTCCTTATTTATATTTGTTGGATTGATCCTCGTGCTTGCAGACATAGACCCATAATCAAGTTAGGGTTAGCTTTAAAACTCATGAAAATTTTTAGTAAAAAATTTTTGATATAGTAAATAGTGTTGTGCTGATTCAAATTTTTGACTAGCCGTGGCCGCAAATACTGAAGCCGCTCCCAGCCAGAAAATTTTTATTTTATATAGGCCTAATATTCACCACATTTCTCATAATATATTTGGAAATACAGTCATTATTCATTGTAAAAACCAATTTTAATTCAGTTTGCAAGACAAAACAAAAGCCTCTACAAATCATGATTCGTAGGGGTTCAGGCAGTAGTCAGCTGTTAGCCGCGGCTTACGAATGGGCGATGGAAAATCCTCAAACACTAATAGCGAGACGGATACAACACTCATAATAGAAAACCTAATTGTGATTAACTTCAATTAATGTAGGTTCTATGTGCAACTTAGGATAATGATAGATTGAAATTTTGAAAAAATTTTCGTTTTAAAAAAAATAGAAAGATTCACATATGCAGCTTTCAAATGACTTAATTCAGATATTTAAATCTTTTTTTTATTTTTTGAAATTGACAAATTTAAAATTAATGAAGATGGAACACAATTATACCAAACTCACAATGGTTCATTTTTTAATATTACAAATGCAAATCAAATGATATTGCGCAAGGCAAATGCTTAAGTTATTTATAATGATTGAAGGATAACGAATGCACTTTCAAATACTTTTTTATAGTTGGAATCAAGAATATTGGAATGCGTAATCCAACAAAAATCAGGCGTTTCATTTTCACTTCTAGGAATATGCATTTGTACCCAGCTCATTGACAGTCTCCCTGCTATTGTTTCCTGTATCAATATAGCAAATCTCAAAATATCCTCATTATTAGAACTGTATAGTATAATTGAGAATTAAGAGGACTGAATAATATGGGCACACATCATAAAAGTGTTATAGCATCTTTGAGCCAATCTATATAATTCAATATCAAACGATTTGACTGCTTTATACGTTTTCAAAATATTTGTCTGCATTCGGTTTTTTTTGGAATTTTGGACTATTACCGAACAAATATTTTAAAATTCATTTTTGTAGCTCAATATTGCCAAATGAAAATATATTGAAAATAACGAAAGAATCTTGAAAAACATTTCAAAGCGTCGTTAACGTGGAAATTTACATTCTTTATTGTATCATTTAGATATGAATTGCGGTCAAGGTGGAGGCTTGCAATATACTGAATCAGCCTCATCATGCTCTTTTTCTTGTGAAATTCTATCACGATATTCGTTGGAGTCGAAGCAGTGCTCAAACCAATGGATGGCAGGCTGCATGTGTCCAGCAGGATATACTTACAGCATAGCATCAGGAATGTGCATTGAAACCAATTCATGCCCATGTTACTTTAAAAATCATGAAGTATTTAGCGGCGACATCCTTGAAGAGGGTTGCATGAATTGGTAATTGTTTTTAATATTTAGAAAGATTTTTTGAATTTCAATCAATGTTTATATCGTAGTTTATTAACGTTTTTTCACAATAAAAACTACTATATTGTTAGGAACTAACAATATATTTATGATCAATGCCTAATATGTTCTTAAATTTATCGTTGTATCATACTATCGGATTAAATCAAGAAATTCACCGCCTAATGATTTCATTAAAAATAGACGTATTTCTCACTTTAGACGTTTGTTAAAATCCAGGATTTTTTCTGCAAATTGTATAGTTTTTTATAAGATAATCAACATCTTTTTTTTCTGGTATTCATTTGTTATTTTCTTAATAATATCACCTTAAAATCATCCCCTTCCGATTTAATTTTTTTTGATACAATCAATTCATAAAATGTATTGGGATATTTTTAGAAATTCACACGAGAATTCTGATAATTTTGATCTATGATTACAATAAATTACATTAGAAACTTTGCATTCAAATCTCAAAATTTCAAATGGAAATTTTTAAAATGAGAATGATCCATTTTATGGTTTGTTATGATCTATTTTATAAACTTCTCTTATGATTGTTGTTATTTACATTTTAAAGTTCAAACCATATTGTTGTTAAGCGATATATTACTAATGGCTTACTTACTAAAATCTATAGTAAAATCAGGACATTGATATTCAACTGTTCTACCTAAATATAGAGATAACTGATATTTGACACTTCTTAGAAATACTTTCAAGTACTTTATATTTTAGTTAGCATGTTGGGGTTATCTGATCGGGTCTTAGAGACAGAATTTAAGTAAAAATCTAACAACTTCTAGTAGCATCAACTACATCCCCAGCGGTTGAAAGGTTTTTTGTAATCCTACGCCTATTTAGAGTCAAGCTAGGTCGCAGACTACTGAAAACCCTTTGTTTGTTTGTTTGTGAAATTTCTTGAAATACTTAGTTTTTTCTGAATACTTGACAAGGCGCTTTTAAAAAATTGCTCATAAGCTTATCCCTAAACAAGTACAACAATGACTTCTAGGAAAGTTAATCTATAATCAGAAATTTAATATCTACTTTCTATGTTTCTTGGATGGGATTGCAAAATTTTTAAGGTATCAATTGATAGTGTCTTTCTCATGCACTCTTCAAATTGAGATATTTTGCACTGATAACCTTATTTTGAAATCAACAGTATATATAAATTATAATACAATCTTTTTCAACACTACCAATAAAAATTATTTTCCACGTTTTTCAAAAACTGCAACATTTAAGAAAATTAAACCATAAAATATATTTTTAAATTTAATTTCTAATTTTTAGATTGTTTTGTCTTAGTATTCTAACTTTAAGTTAAATTCGTCAGTTAAACCAAATTTTTTTTACATTTTTGAATTTCATTCTTTTTTGAGTGAACCAAAAAGATGTGATGGTATTAATTTTTTTATATAGAATTGCATTATATTTTAAAAGGTCTTTTGCAGAGTATATCATTCAAGATAAATATCCAATAATGCAATTACCGAAAACGTAAGTTCAGAAAGTTTGTAATAAAATCTGCATGCTGGAAATAAAAATCAAATTTATAATTTTAATAATTGCAAAAAATTTTGCTAAGAATTGTTTTCATGAATTTTTGGAGATCTGTATATCCTGCAAGTTCACATTACTGGGTTGTTAAGGATTCCAGAGTAATATATTGATTTTCACGTTAGATTAAATCATGAGGTTAATGAACACAAATTTTCTAAAAATCTTCTTGTGCATTGCCTACTATTTTGCATTTTGGCTTCTTATGCAAAGGAAAACAAAAACATCATTTGTTTCAGACGTTTAACAACATGTTTTTTATAATTCGCATTTTTCGTTTATGCATTATATAAAATGTACTAGGTAATATTGTAACAGAGAATTAGGAAAAAGTATTCACAAATTTATTACAAAATTAAAATTTAGCACATGCAAGGCAGGTGAATTCGAATGTGACTATCAGCCCTTCTGCAACACCACTTGTCCGGATGGTATGATATTCGTAGAAAACGTTCCCCCTTGCCTCCCAACGTGTGAAAGTCATTTTTCTGGAAATGCTTTTCAAGGACCTTCGTGCAACTTAAGTACATTTAAAATAAGTCTTCTGTAATATTTCTTAGATGCAATACCTGGTTTTTGTGCGTGTCCTATTGGCGAGGTGCTTGAAAATGCGCATTCGTTGAACTGCATTCCAATAACCAGTTGTCCTTGCTATCATGCTCATCACCCCTACAATCCCGGAGAAATTATTCGTCAGAATTGTAACACCTGTACATGTCAAGGGCATTTGTGGAATTGCACTGATGAGCCATGCGCAGGTTATTGCTATGCAGTTGGTGATCCCCACTACAAAACGTTCGATGGACGACTCTATTCATTTCAAGGCGATTGTACATACGTATTGGTAGCCGAAAATTCTGGTTTGTTTAGAGTAGAGGTATGTATTGAATTCAATACTTCAATTTCTATTCATATCAAATGATTTATTTTTGTAATACACATTATGATTTTGATATTTGTGAATATCTTATGCTATGTTTCCCTAGATTAACTTAAGTGTAATTGATGGCGCTTAGTATTAGATTTATATTTGGCGCATTTTACTGATTAATTTAGTATATATATATATATATATATATATATATATAAATTAGACAAGCACTTAATACGAGATACAATATCAAATAACTGAAGTTGTAAATGCATAAATTTCAATTCGCCCAATAAACAATAAAACGTTTAGAAGACCCTTTATACCAAATCTTAAAATAGTTTAGAAATAGTTTAAAAGACGTGTAGAAGACGTTTAGAAATAGCATCTATGTCAGATGTAGAAAACGTGTTAAAACGTTGATAAATCTTTTAGAAGACGTTTATAAGACGTTTAGAAGACGTACGTTAAGACATCTTACAACGCGTTATACCACTTTAAGACGTATATTAAAACGTGTTACAGTTTATTAGGCTTGTATTCGACTCGAAATTTCGAGTACTCGCAGTACCCTACTTTAAGGATAATGTCTTCCCTTCCCTATAGATTTTCGTCTATAATCTGTAATGAATTTATTCATGCAAGTTAACGTTATAATTTTGTATTTTAGATAAGTGCTGTTCTATTATATGTCACACATTATATTTCAATAAGCTAAAAAATCCATTTACAAGTTTAAGATAGACGTTTTCAATATTCGTTTTTTTAAAGATTTTCAATTTGTGTTTCTCATCTTTCAGTTATATTGATAGTTATAAATAAATCGATCATTTTTATAATAATTGTATAAACTACATGCATGATGAGAATTTTAATATTCTTTAAAGGAAATTAACACAATGTCAACGAACTAAGAATAGAGTGAATTGCATAAACACTTTTTTGCGAAACACATTATTCCGTTGCAGCTGGAGCATAAAAACGTTATGAAAAATTATAAACATTTGCAGATTTCGCAATAACAGACATAAAGTCAAGGCTTAAATTCTTATGGCACTTGATTGTCCAGTCTAGAGCTCACGATTATTCGTGAAAAGAAAATTTTTTTTACTTAACGTTTTTATTATGAAACTAAACTGAGAAACGAAAAAAGTATTTAAATATAATAAAATGAATTGGTTTCTTTACAACTCAAATACTAGTAAGCAATCTGGAGTGATAGCAGATTTTTAACTCATTTCATAGCCAATTGAATATTATGTAAGCAATTTTGATGAAAAAAAACTTGACCAACACTTGAGAAATTAAAATCTCTATAATAACAATTCATTTTCCATAGATATATACTTCAGCCGGATGTCATTCAGATTGTATTATTAACAAATAGGCCCAATTACAAGGGGGTCAAAGAAGTCTAAAAACAAAATATGCGTAGAAGTACAATTTAACAAAAATCAATATAAATGAGGCTTTCTGTCTTTTTGAGGTGCCTTAAATTTGTCTCTCCCAGGCTTCAATTTTTTTAGCGGTCCTGTTACCACATTAATTTATAATTTAATATACTTTAGTATTTGTGGAGAATATGGGCAAGTAATTTGCAACGCCTCATCTTGTCAAGAATGCGACATTGAATTCGAATATTCTTGTAAAGATTCAACGAAATGTGTTTCTAAGTTCTACATCTGTGATGGTGTTGTTGATTGCCCTAATGGAGATGACGAAGCCGGATGCGGTATATATTTTATAATTTATTGATGAGTAATTTTGTTTAGAAGTATGCAATGGTACATATTGCGACAAAGGCAAAACATGCATCCATCCCGAGAACATCTGCGATGGACATTCGGATTGTTTCGACGGATCGGATGAGCGCGGATGCAACATTACCTGTACGAATGAAACCTTTCAATGCGTCAACAGCTCTAATTGCATACCATTCAGTTTTGTACGTATTCGATTGAACCGCATGAGCACAGGATAGACAGCAGCCCGAGTTTGCCGCCGGGCCAGTCTGATGATAATAAAATCAATAAATAAAATCATTGTGTTGAAAACAGATAATCAATAAATTTCATAGCAAAAAATAGCAAAAAAATTTCTTAACTCACCGAAAACTGACTTGTAATAATATTTTACTGTCGTGGTTTGAATATTCAGAAGTTTTTCATCTCTGCATAAACATAATTTACTAATCAAATCATAGCCATTTATATTCATTGCATACTTTGATTACCATATTACAAACTTGTCATTATAGTTTGAATGAGAGCGAAAGCGAATTCCCTTACATTTTCAAGTAAAAAATCGCTATTTTTGCAAACGTCAGCTTTTCTTAGCACCATTAATTCTGAATAGGCGGCCCACAAGGCCCCACTCGAAATCAGGATAATGGATTTTCAATTCAAAATTTTCAAGATAGTTGTAAATTTGTTAAATTGGCTATTATACGTTTTCCGAATTTCGAATTAAAAAGTAGAAAATAATTTCTAATAACGTTTTAACTTCTATGGAATTTTTATGCACTATCATCATAAATACCTCTAAGTAACTACCAACATTTTCATGAAAACACCATATAGTTAACATACGACATGAGCATACAGAATTCTCAATTTTGACGTGTTTAGATTTGCGATGGAGAATACGACTGCTTAAACCCGTACGATTTAAGCGATGAATTGAATTGTAGTGTTTGTAAAGAAGAGGAATTCCAGTGTACTCCTAGTAATAACTCTGGAGAGGTTTATGTTGGACTGTGCATACCAATTACAAAGGTTGGTGAAATTTAAAACAATAGCATGTTCATAGCCTATATTGAAGAAACAAATTTATGATAATCTTTTTATCATTATTTTGAAAATTCTAAAACTCAATATGTGATGTAAACCGCAGATTGCTGTGTACTTGATTTGTTTTGAACCAGATTCAATAAATCACAATATGTTTCAATGACCCAGTCGTCTTTAATTATCATAAAAATTGTTTTTTCACTAAAATTCTTAACAAAATACTCTGTTCTAATAATTACTAATGTTAGGTATGTGATGGTCATGATGACTGTGGTGACGGATCAGATGAACCACCATTTTACTATGAGGATTTTTGGCATCTCTGCACCACTACTCGAACAGAATGTATTTCTCAATTATTTACATATTTACGTATTTATTAGCAAACTCAAATATATATATATATATATATATATATATA
>CABFPE010000065.1:132799-152528 GCA_900660155.1 Hofstenia miamia | reverse complement strand
ATATATATATATATATATATATTTGTATTAGTTGTCAAATTAATTGCAAGAAGACAAAAAAATAAAATATAAGTAATTGTATTGTCTAAAACAACACAAATAAGTTTGATATTCTGGCAATATCTATACCAGAAGACATCTTCTTTATAATCCCCCGTGCTTTGAATTGAATGAATAGCAGGAGAGTTACCCGGCTGCGACAATTAAGTGGAAATTCAAAAGCTATGGGGCTATTATATCAATGATGACCACCACGACCATATATTTTTTAGAGAAATGCTAAGCCAAAATCAATAATTATATATTTTAAGCATTTTGTTTTTCCTCAGCTGAACAATGATGTTTAATTTGGAGGCAGCATTTTTCAGCAAGATATTGGAGCCTGTCTGTATTAGAGTGGCTTGGTAACTCTCCTGATATTAATCTAATTGAGGGCATATCTGCAATTATTGTGACATACTTTATTGAGTAACTCTGTAAACGCGTAATATTTTTACCTGAGATTTTTGAGACTTTTTCTGGGTTTTTATGCAGAATATGACTAAAATTACAAAGTTTTACAAAATTTTAACGGATTTAGGTCAGTATTGTCATCCTGGAAAAATGAATAATATTTTTCAATTATATGTAATTTTATATGCCATTGTTCTACAAATTTGTGTAGAATGGCCTTTTATGACAAAGTTTGCGCCAATTTTGAATTAAATCTGGCACCCTTCTCTAACAAGACTTAGTCAAGAAATTCCAATTACGCCTTAAATATTTTAGATTGCACCAAAAAATAAAGACGTTGTGATAAGCGCACTGCATTGTCAAATTCAATTATTGGTTAACACACAATCATTGATCTCAATGATATATATAATACATGTAGTTATTGGATTCTGTGAGAAATCAAACCTGTAAGCAACCAAGCGTAGCAAGGTCCATTACTATAGCCAAGGGGTTCATGCTCACTCCAAAAGCCTCGACTATGTGTGCATGACTCAACCGCGTAACTATTCCCAACTCTTGTCTGAGATTATAAAATGCGCCAGAAACTCTCTTTACTATAGATTTATTCCAGGAATATTGCTTCTTTTCTAAGAACATGCGATCATCTCCAGAAATGTCAATATCTATTTCAAAATTTACTGGCTGATAACATTTTACAGCAACAACTTTAGATGCAGTAGAGTCAAATTCAGAAATTAGTCGTGCACGAAATACAGTGCCAAAAGCGCCAGATGCCAAATACTAAACAATATTCTATAAATATCGATAGATATACTACTCACCTTTCTATTCTAGTACTAGTAAAATTATATGGTCATTTCAGGTCGTTTATGCAGAGCGTGGTTATCAAAATCGTCTTCATGATTTTAGACATTAAATTTTGATAAAGTACACATTAATTAGAATACCAAAATTTAATGAAGAAAGGAAGCGTTATCTAAAACGGTGTTGATAAAAAAGGTTAGAATAAGAAACTTGATGAATGATTATATCTAATTGAAATATAGTCTTGCATTAAACATACGAATTCAAGCATGTTGCAGTCGATGTATCATTTCCAATAAATTTGATAATTTTTAAAATAGTGCGCGCTTTATTAAAAATCCATAATTTGAGTGGCCAAAATGTAGATTTGGACTAGAATTACAACCCTTTCCCTCACTTCACATTGTATTTTAATACAAATTTTGAAAATCAACAATGGAATTTCTTAGCCCAAGTTTAACTTGATATCTCGCCTCCTATACCTAAACTTGATTTAACTGATCTGGACCAGATCCAGTACTTATATATATATATATATATATATATATATATATATATATATATATATATATATATATGAGTTATTCGCTCTGGTAAGGTTGACTTATACAGACAAGTACATGTAATTGTGTCAAGTTTGTCAAACATCTGACCTCACAAAATTTTAAATTTTTACACTCAGTATTTTTAAACTGCCTTGCCCAGACACGCACTGGTCATTGAAATTATATAGCGCAGCGTTTAAAATATTTACAGAAGACAATACAAATTTTCATCACAATTCTTTAAATTTATTGAATCTTGTTATTAAAATATTTTTATTTCAAAACATGAAATACACATATGTTCACACATATGTACAGAATATTGTAATGCGCTATTTTATGAGATATCAATATTCATTAGTCTTGTTTAATAACTGATTTCCTACCAAATATGATTTTTTTCATTGGATAGAATAAATATATATATATATATATATATATATATATANATGAAAACATGGTTAGTTCTCAACTGGCCGGTGACCAAGCAAACCCCTTGGATAGATTCGCTTCAATGAAAGATACAAATCCTAATTCCGAATGAGAGTCGTAACGTTTGGAACCTAAGTCCATACTAGTCAGAGTTTGAGTTGAATTTTCTCAAAGTCTCAATGGCATTTAACTATTACAGTTTAAATATATTTTAAGAAATATATTAAAAATCCAATAGTTTTGTTTAAAATTAACTCTAGAAAACTTTGATTCAAATCACTGAATCGGGCAGTGATGATCAATTATGGGGGTAACGTTATGACGAAAAAAATAATGTATTTTCCAGTTTCGTAGCATTTTTCTTATATTTAATTGCAGATTATACTCAATAGGTCAGCATGGAGCCCTACACGATGAATTATTAAGCTTAAGGATGCGACTAATTTTGCATTTTTTTTTCAGATTAGGGGGTCTGAACACTGATTATCCTCTTTAAATTCACGCCAGTGGATGTGAGAATATTACATATATTCGATGTATTCAAATTCATGTCTAATGAAAATGCATTTTCACCAAGAATTTAAATAGTTAATAGGCATATTCATGTGTATAGCTGAAGAAGAATGAAAATCACTGTAAATAATCTTCACCTGGGGTAAAGTTGCTTAAAATTATTTATTACAGTATTTTCAAAAATATCCAAATCTATTGTTGTCAATTCAGAATGTATGAATAAATTTGTATCACTCTTGGAGTAATATTCAAGCAAAAAATAAGAGACAATGATAAGTCAGATAAAATGTAGCCAACAGAGTAAATTATGATAACCCCGTGTTATAAATTAAATACTTACCGAACTAGTTTTTTTGATGAAAACTGTGACATTTCTTTCAAGTGTAATCGCTAGGTAATCGTTATGAACAAGACTTTTATAAATCGTCGATTGTTTGGAAATAGAATGCATTTCCTTGTGAAAAGAACAAAAAGACTTATTCCAAGATGTGCGGCATGGAGCGAGTAATAAACCACAAATCTTAGTATTGTTCATTAACCAAGCGGTGTAAGGGGGTTTGTTATCCAAATTATCAGCTCCAAATTCTAATAGCAACTAAATATATTACATTCAAATTAAAATATATATATAGATATACAGTACATACACATTGGTGCTAATGCTTTGTTGAGTGCCCATTTTTCGCCAACACAGGCACGCTCTCAATCGGCTTAACACATGTTTCATCAGTGGTTTCATTGCACCATGCTCAATTTAACTTACATTCAACCTTGCAACACATTATAAATTCAGTACTTATGTCATAAAAAAACATGTTTACGTGTCCATAATTGTATTGGAATATCTACAAATGATAAAATATTTTATACAAGCATAAAATCAAATGCATAAATACATTTTTAAGCAACGACAACATACAAGTAAATTCAGTATTTAGTCTAGAATCCCTTGGCTTTAATAATAGCATTTACTCTGCGGGAGAGTGATGCAAACAGTTTTCAATTTTTTCATTACGAATTTATATATATGTATATATATATATATATATATATATATATATATATATATATATATATATATATATATGCATTCTGAAGTATGTATATAGTGGTAAATTACTATAGTGAAAATCAAAAGGTATATATTTTACAGCTAGATAGCTAATGGATCATGTTTAGTAATTATTTGTGATTATACATGCTTTTTTGCAAAATTTCAAATACTAGGTATATATTTAGTTTTACTATTGGGACAATTTGAAATATTATCGAAAATATTATTCAACTGAAAATGACAAGTAGAAATTTAGTGAGTTGAAAATTGCATTCAAATGTAACCTTAAACAGCCTGGAGATTTTCTTGATCCTATAAAATTTTTTTAAACGCTTATAGCTCAAAAACTATTAATGGTGTGCTCAATCTGAAAGCACCACAGGATAGAGAAGAGTCTCTTCTTTCTTTTTCGATCTAAATCCGATCTGACTTGCACACAGCACGCCTNCCCAATTCTAACTCTGAACTAAGTAAATCCAAATTTTTTCAAACAGAGAATTTATGAAAGAAAATTACTTGCATTTGGTTTCATCAATTGGCTACAAATATAATTGCCAAGTGTGTCAGGTTCTACATTGGTGAAACTAAAATGCATTTGAAGACATGAGTTCAAGAACATCTATATGGATATTTACACTCCGAAGTTTATATACACTCAAAAATACATAAAGCATCGACCTCAGGCGTTAATTTAATGATAAAACAAACCCATCAACATCGCAGAATTAATATGTATATATTAAGGAGGAAACTTAATTTAAATTAAAAATATCATCATCCATTCACTTTAGTATATTTTGATTTTGATTAATGATTTGTAACTTTATTTTTTACTACAATAATTTTTTTTTGCTGACGATGGTACAGTAAACACCAAAAGTAATTCATTAAAGTATTCCTTGTTTTTTCTTTATATATAGACCTATATCTATATATATATATATATATATATATGCATTCTGAAGTATGTATATAGTGGTAAATTACTATAGTGAAAATCAAAAGGTATATATTTTACAGCTAGATAGCTAATGGATCATGTTTAGTAATTATTTGTGATTATACATGCTTTTTTGCAAAATTTCAAATACTAGGTATATATTTAGTTTTACTATTGGGACAATTTGAAATATTATCGAAAATATTATTCAACTGAAAATGACAAGTAGAAATTTAGTGAGTTGAAAATTGCATTCAAATGTAACCTTAAACAGCCTGGAGATTTTCTTGATCCTATAAAATTTTTTTAAACGCTTATAGCTCAAAAACTATTAATGGTGTGCTCAATCTGAAAGCACCACAGGATAGAGAAGAGTCTCTTCTTTCTTTTTCGATCTAAATCCGATCTGACTTGCACACAGCACGCCTCAATGGGTTTGGAATATCTTTGCAAATATCAAGAAACAGTCAAAGTTTCTTGTTACTTCCATGGGCTCAAAACCTTAAAAATGCATGAACATTAGGTATAGAGAGATTTAAATCTTTTTGAAAAATTTGAATTTTTTAAAGAAAAAGTGTTAATCTTTTAAACAACGTCAGGTACAGCAATACGCTTTAATGAGAAATGTTCAACATTATATTAAAGTATGTTTCGCAAAACATCTACCCATGCCCTAAGATTTTCAAATTTGTTAATAGGCTCTGAGAAAATACTTCGTAAAACGTTTTGTCTTTTAAAACGGACGCTAGGCTGTTTAAGGCTAACCAACAAGTGTTTCCTTATGGTATTTTTGATATATTTAGCAATTGCATAATTTTCGATTTTCATAAATTCAATAATAATTAAATTTGCGAATGAATGATGTCTTGACACAGCATCGCGCCACTAGAGGGATACAAAACTTAGTGACAAAATCTCTTGTAATGTATCTTGCTATGTATACTGTGCTGTTCATTCAAGAGCCATTTTACAAAAAGTTCCTTCTTAGTTTTGTGAAAGGTATCCCCACGCCATAAAATCATGTGAATGTTTGACAGTTTTGCCATTTTAAGTGGATTGATTGGAGATTCTGCTGTGGACAACAATTTCTGTGTATCTTACAATATCCAAATTTATCTTTGGAATTCTCACTGATAATTGAGACTTCTCAACATGTCTAGGTGCACGCACATCAATTTTTTTGGTGGCCGATATCGGATTGTGCTTATACTAATTTTATCACAATGATGTGACAAATGCATCTTGATTTGACGTGCTATGATGAATGAATCTTTCAAAGAACCGTGACATATCATCACGACGGTACTGTGTGGGGTAGCATGTCGACATCCATGTCCATTCTTTGGAAGAAGCGTGAAGAAGATGTAGTGATTCTTCATGACATGCAAGTACAAATGAAGCTTACGTTTGGAAAAAAGTCATGGAAAAGCGACTTGTTCTTAAAACAGTTTCAGAAGAAATCTTTGGTCCTAAAAATTGAAAGGGAATGACGAAAAATGATGACATTAAATATAGGTGAAGCTATTGAAGTCAGCAGTAGTGATCTTGGGATAATTTCAACTGAATCTTCTGTATCTAAAGATGGTGCACATACATCTAGTAGTTCTAATGTTTCATTTAAAAATTCATTTGTTGCACTTAATATTCCAAGGAAAATTACACGGATGCCACAAAATATTGCTGCAGCAGGTCGACATAAACTTTCCAGTAATACACTAAATGATGTACTATATGGGTTGAATAATGATAGAGGTAAGAATATCAATGATTTCATTCTAAGTACAAGCACAACTTCAGAGCTCGCAGGTCTATTCGAAACTAGCAAATTGTACTTATTGAAGATTATTTACCATTGCTTTACAACAACAGTTTTTTACAATAAGTTGGGAAGAAAAATTATTGCATGAATGTAAAGATCATTACAAAAAGCAAAAGATTGCCATACTTACAAGTCATGGTGACAAAATTAAGCTGTTAGTAACAAATTGATTGGAAAGCATATATAGGTTATAATCTTAAGAATTGGACATTTTTAAGTAACTTATTATTGAGATGCGTTTATACAAACATCATTGTCATTTAAGGCCTAACCCTAATCCGAATACTAGGCCATTCCTCATTTTCAGTTCTCGAACATCACTACCGCATAAATATATAATTTCAAAATTTGCTTAATTATAGTAAATCTTACCTCAACAATATCTTCCAAAGATTCTTCCACTGCATATTCTAAAATAGTCTTTTTCTTAAATGTGGATGGTTCACCATGTCTAATGTGAACATATTCGCGAAATGGTATGTTTACATCAGCCCCTAACTCGCAAAAGAGTCGAGCAATTTGTTCATTTCCATGAAAAACTGCTTCATGGAGAGCTGTCCGATGGTCCATGGAAACACTAAATTGCAAAGTATCACACTAACAATTCTAAAAACTTCTAACTATATTTATTAAAATATTTCCAAAAAATGAAGCTATTCATGTTGAATAAAAAACACACAATTTACTTAGCTTTAAACTTAGTTTTTGATTATTACTATGAGGCTAAAAGTTTCATTGAATTTAAGGTTTAGGTACTAAACAAGAGATTACAAGAATATAAATCGATTATCCAATAAATGATTTCATGTCGAGACAATTTTTTGTGAGATACAGTTCTGTTGAAAAATTCATCTAAGTCCGATACTTAAATTCTCAAGGAAAGTCTGCCCTAAACTAAAGGTTTTGGAGTTTGTATAATTGTCTTATAGCCAATTTGATTGAATGTAATGCTAATGCAGTAAATCAAGTTCAACTGTAATCACGGCCTAACGCTTTGCAGTAGTTTTAACAAAAATAAGGCCACAAAATTACTTCACCCTGGGTCAACATTTGATGTAGTCAGAGGTTTTAAGTAACCAATTCAAAGAATTATCTATTGTACACATCTCTGTGCTATTTGAAAAATTTTGATTTTTTCATACTTTTTAAAACTAAATAAAACTAAAATAAGGACTTTACCAATAATAATTCTTTTTTTATGCTTCGAAATTACCGATTTAAGGTCATAAATCTCACAGAAAATAGACTTACACAAGCAGAAATTTATATGTAGTTTGTCTACTTAGAAATGTAAAATTTCTTGAAATTGAATTATTATTTTTACTTATAAAACCCTCTAATTTGATTGGTGAACTCTTTGTTTGTTTTGAAGGCAATAGTATTTTTGCACGTGTACAAATCCCAAGGAAATGATCATATTCTTGTATTTCAAATTTGGAAAAATTTTTACACCAATTCTATATATTCTCTATATTCTAAATTGCTTTCTGCATACAAAACTCTTACAAAAAAATCATTGTTCAAGAAAAAACTTAAGCACGAAATAGTGCTAAACTGTAATCTTCACTATATTTTAAGCCATACGACTAAAAATGCTGTTCTTTTGCTTGAAAAGCTTTCTTGTTACGAGTTAGGTTTATGTAAACTAGAATTTTTTCAGCCAAATCCCTTTTAAACAAATTAAAATTTTTGGTCAGATGGTCATATGTAGGCTCATTCTACAAGTTTTATTTTGGTCATAACTTGTAAAAATTTCTTGTATTATTTTGAAATCTGTGGCTACAATTTCTTCATTTAATGTCGCGTCCCATGATTGCCCCTGCTGTAAATCTTATGGGACTTAACGGTCTTGTAGAACTCGATTATATGATTAATAAAGATTTATTTAATAAAATAACCCTCCTCAATGAATGTTCACTTGAAAAATTTCATGCCAAATGGTTCCTAACTCACCTTCAACAAACAGCGCAAATTTCAACACAAAGCACAAAATTTGAAATATGATGAAGAGATATTATATTTAATTCTTCGTAGTGAATTTATGAGAATAATTCTCTCTTAGTAATCAAATTTAAAATATATTTATGGGTGTAAAATATGTTGAAATCAATACGAGAAATTAGGTAATGTGTTATACATCATTCGAACATCATAACAAAAGCATCGCCGGTGTTCCTTACATCAATGTGGTATGTCTTAGCGTTAGATTTTTAAAATTTAATTGAAAACAATAATCGATCAAAAAATATTTTGCAAACTGTTAGCAGGGATTTTGCTACTTGGTGAAAATATTTAGTAATCCAAATTCGCCGTCATAAGAACATGATGACTTTTCTAAATCAAACAGCTATTATGCACTTACACACATTTATACATATTTGCAAACCGAATTTAGGAGTAAACTAGTGAGGGCTTGTGGTGAAATTCCATAACTGAATAATCAGAGTAACCTAAAATTTTTTTAGAATAAAGAAGGTTATGACTCTTATCTTTGTCCCACTCATTTAAAGGGAGAAATACTTTGAAAAATGACATTTTCATATCGAAAATATGTGTTTGTGCACAAGACAGTGTTGATCAAATTTGCAAAATTTCAATCCATAATGCTATTCACACGCGCAATATGTCTTGTATTAGTGTGGCACACATCTCAATATTCAAATGTTGTTTAATAAAATCCACCTATCTAAGTACCTGTTCTTATCCTGAAGTAGATTATGGTGGCTCTAGTCACTATTATTTGGATTGCTGAATTTTAAGCTAATTAATTCTCATAAAACTATTCATTTTTATTGATCTATTTGCACAATACACACGTTATAAAAATTGACCTAAGAGGAATTACTTAACCTTTTTGATACTTCTTCATAGGGAAAACCCTCTCTACACTTCTAATGCCAAAGAGTATATTGATATATCCCTTCACTATCACATGCTCCAGAATAATTAATAAACAACTTATTTACTTTAGCAATTTGAGTATTGGATTTTGACAGAGTAGTCCTCTACATGTATACTTTTTATTAGACACCCAAATATGATTGTATAGAAACTAATGTAAAACTTTTTTCACTTCAGCAAGGAATAAAGTTTGTCTCTTTAAGCTTATTTCTACTAGTCTTTCTGCTAAGTAACCAATTGAGTTGTCCACATTTTTAAAAGATTTTATCCAAGCCTGTTAGGAAATATTGAAAGCCTTTTGCATGGACACATCTTTGGGGTTGAACCCCAAATGCAATGCTGAAGATTTCTGCATGGTTTTTTTGGTGCCCAAAGTACATGAATAGAAATTTTTTTCAATGAGAAATCGAGTTTTGTAAAAATATTCAATTTTTTCCATAACTAGTGTTCATATAATGAGGCGATCTATAAAGTCGACAGGAATAAAAATTATCATGAAATATTTTTTTTCAGAAGAAAAATTGAGCTACTTGCACCAAGGCATGCTGTGCGCAAAGTGAGAGATTGTCACGCTGGATTGAAGTAGAAAAAAGATAAAATCCTTTATCATACCGTATTTTGAGATTCTAAATTAGTTCGTTAGTTATGAGAGTTTAAAAACCATTTGGGGAAACCATAAAAGATTTTGAAAATTTCCTAGTAAAATTAGGGTTAATTGTAGAGTTTTTACCCTTGTGCTTAAATAATTTTTTTGAAATATCTTCAATTGCAGGCATTTTCAGTTCGATAGATAGAGAAATCATGTCAAGGAAACATAAATAGTAGTGAAATCTGCTTCGATTTGGCTTGTAATGGCAGCATCAATTATATCAGTGATCTCAAGGGTCCGTTTAGGAAAACATTTGATTATCATTAGACAGAAATTGAAGGAAATTATTTTGTCTCATCTGAAGACTGAAAAAATAAATGCACTTATACTGGAAAAAGTAAATCCAATGAGAATTCTTGGAACTGAATTTGATGACAAACTGAATTATGAACTCATATAAAGAAAATGGTTACATATGCAGTGAAATTGAAAAACTTGAGTTTTCAGAAAGAAGAATAAAAAATACTGTAAAACTCACTTGTGTTACGTAGACTTAGCTATGGATGCATGGTATGGGGAGGAATTAATAGAAATCAAATTTAAAAAATTGATGGAATTCAAAAAGGGCAGTGAATTTTAGTATTATTGAAGACTATTGTAACATTAAAGACAACATCAAATGTCCGATGAACAAATATACCCATTCCCGTAGCCAGAAACTGAGCACAGAGCGGCCAAAAATTATTCATTTACTCCCAAAAATACAAATTTAAAAAAGTCAACATCTATCCAAATTAGCAATATTTGAATTTGTTTTTCATGTAACTAAATAAATTACTGAATAATATGTAAGTTGAAATTTGGAAAAAATTCAACAAATGTATAATCGGAGCTAAAATGTCTAAGCTAAAAGATTACAATTCGCTACTAGAACGGTAATTTAAAAACTCACAATGAAATTGATTCAAAAAACCGCCGCACTCTTTGACAGTTTACAATAGAGGCAATTATGTATGTTTTCTGCCAAACCTTAGAACAAATTCATCTACATCAATTTTCTTGGTTCTTGATTTTTCAAAAGCAAGCAGTACAAATTGCGCTGCCGCGCATGAGTCATTGATCGTCTGTGAGGGGTGTCAATACGCGACATAGCAGAAAAACTGCACTCAAAAGTAGCTTCAGCTGCTCAAATTTATACACATTAGGAAATGCACACTTTTGTTTGTAAAGTTTATTCAGCAAAATGTTACAATCATGGCTACTTTCAACGTCGGCTATTGGAAGATTGTCGTTAAGATATGATTTGCATAATTCAAGTACAGCTTTACTAGGAACTGTGATGCCAAGCTTTTCGAGAGGTAGCAGTTTGTGGCAATCAAGGAAAGATTTAGACTTTCTGCACGTAGCATAAACAGCGTTGTAGAACCAGGCATTATGCTTAAAACAACAGTATGTTCATTGTTAATACTGTCAATTGCATGAAAAATTTCTCTTTGCACTAGCATTATCAAATAAAACGGTGTTTTGCTCATCGCTATTTGCAGATGGCACGTTTTCCAAAACAACATAGTCAGCCAGACAAGAATTCACTAAGCGACGACGTTCACTTCCACATTCAGCAACTGCACTTGGTAATTCACTTACGTTGGACTGGTCGGGGTCTGGCAGCAAAGATTCAACACTTTCACAGATAGTTGTGAACTGACTATCAATCCTGGTAGCAGACACCACCTTCAAAGTGGTATCTACCAAGGCCATGGCTTATTCAAGATGGGTTTCTCTGGTCAAGCGGTTTTAGTATGCCAAACGTTTCTTCATACTAATGACTGGAAAAGCGAAATAATTTGGATTTAACTATATTTATCAGCCCGACAGCCATTGCATACGTGTCTGCATCAAAATTTACTTATTCAGGACCAGACACAATGCTCAATAATGCATCCACGATCTCATTAAAGTTTTCAACAACAGCGCAAGCTGTATAATAATGACCCAACCAACGTGTGTCTAACACTTGTTTGAGCCTTGCTCCTTGATAAACAGAGCCAACTTTAAAACTAGAAAAAACGTATACAAAAGACAGATGTTGTCGAAGAACTTTTGAGTTCTGCCACTTCCTTTACCAAATCTATTATGACAAGATGTAGCTTGTTGTTATAGCAATGAATATACAGGATTTGTTTGTTCAATGAATTTTGAAGGAACTTTTGCACTCCTCCTTGATTGCCACTCATTAAATTGCACCATCACAGCATTGAGACAATATTTGACTTGAGTCAAGGCCTGAATCCCTCAAAGTGTTTAGAAGCAACGTGCTTAAGGACTGAGAATCTAGCTTTTCGGCTTTTGGCATTCTCAATAATGATTCGAAAGGTTTTCTACTTCTGATATAACATAAAGACACAGAAATATTTTCGAATCCATTTTTACCTTTGGTACAATCAGATAAAAGTGTATACATTTTCAAATCAAAAGACTGGTCCTCATTTGAAACGTTTTTGGTCACCATGGTAGCCATCTCATCAATTATATCATTCTATATTGTTAGAGATGTGTAATTTTTATTTTGAGATATATGCTTTTGCATGTCAGCCAGTTCGCAAACTAACAAAAAGCCCCATTTCTTTTTCTTCAGTTTTATCATAATCACCAAGAAGAGATAACTCGCTTAAAGCCAATGAAATTGTATTACTTCATCAATGCTTTGAATGTAGTACCGATTATTCTCTATCATTTTTGATGAAACCAAAGCTCCAACAGTTGAATCCTTGGATAATTGCATGAACATGGGTAGGACAAGAATCATGTATCAAATATACCCAAAGATCGAAAAGACATTCGAGGTCACACTTTAACTAACTACTGGGTTATGAAGCTATACACAATAAACCTGCTTGTGGTGATGAATCTAATTTCTTCCTTGATATACACATTAAATTCTATTAAAGTAATGAAGTTCTGAAATGCTACTAATTTAGCCTATATCAGAAAGGTATGAAAATATTGATGCTTATCTGTATTTAATGCTGTCTTATCTTCACAGTCATTCAAAACGTAGCCTCTGCACTTAAGAGAATATCACACTGACGCTGCTTTTTAAAATCCCAATTTTCCATTTTACTCTTTAATTCTGTTTTTTTGCTTGTTCAACGACTTAGAAGACACAAATTCAGAAAGCAATGCAGTATGAAACCCAAACAATTACTAAGGTGCTCAATTCACTTTCACATACAACACATAAATTTCCCTGAATCATATGAAATAAAACATTAATATCCATTTGGGCCTCTTAGTGTTTAATTTTTACTAAATAATTGTCAATTGTATAAAATAAAAAATATTATTATAAAGACCTTTTTAAACCACTTTTTAATTTTTTCAGTGTAATACCCTTGTTGTTACTTACAATATGACTCGGCTGATTATTGAAATTATAAGTGTTAGTGCAAACATTAAAAATTGAAAATTTAACCTGTTAATGACATCACTGATTGGACTGTTTAGAGTACCACTTTTTTCCAATAATTTAAATTTCTTGATTAAAATTTGAACACAATGCAAGGAATCAGCAGAAGCTGCCAAATGAAATACCGTCTCTTTGTCCTTCGTCGATTTGCACAAATCAAATGGATAAGAAAACCGGAGTATTTCGGTATTTTCCTCATTTGGACATAGAGGAGCATCTTCAATGAATTGAGGGGTTACTAGATGTTTATATTTGTGGTAGGTGTTTGATGAAGTCAAAATATCTTTGGCCATGAGTGATTTGTAGTCTGTTTCTAGAATTGTTTCCAATACAGTACTTTGACCTTTGGACGCAGCACGATGGATTGGCAAATAACCATCCCAACGACGTACTACTGCTAACCAAGGTGTTTTAGTTAAGAACAGATGGACAATCTCACTTTGACCCATACCAATTGCAAAAAATAATGAAGATGTATTATGATTTAAGTGGTCAACTCCTAGTTCTAACAGTTGTTTTATAATTTTTACTGCACCTTTCCTTACTGATATGTTAAGAATATATTCTTCATTGTGGAATATATCATTCGGAAATTTTTCCTTCAGAAAACAGATGCTTTCATATGCAAGCTCATTATCGACACCTATTAATTGTACAGCTGTGTTCAAATGCTTATTGGCTTCTTCCTGAACATAAATTTGCTTTCTTTCTATAATGGTGGCACATGCACTAAAGCCGTTTTCAACGGCAACTTCATAAGCATTTTTGTAGTTTAAAAATGGATCAGCTCCATGATCAATGAGCGTTTCTACAATTGATAGTAAGCCTTTGGACGCCGCTGCGTATAGAGGGTGTTCACCGTCATCATTTGGAATGTTAGGGTTGGATCCAGCCTTGAGTAATAATTCAACAATGTCTAGGGATTCAGCTTTAACAGCAACATACAATAAACTACTCCCAAAGTGCAATTCATTAATAACATTTGGATTGAGTTGTTTTAAGAGGCAGTCTACAAGCTCGAACTGCCCAGCAACACAAGCTTGAAAGATGTCAAAAATGTCCATGTGAACAATTTATAATTTCATAATTGATTTCGGAGAAATGTTTTAGCACAGCAAACACTTGTATTTGTTGAATTATCAAACAGCTAGAGCAATGAGTTACTCAAATAAATGAATATATATATATATATATATATATATATTCAAAATCTGGAATAGCTAAGAACAACATAATACCATTTATACTTTACGATGGCTTTGTGGAAACGAAAATCGTCTCAAGATCACATACACATTTCAGGATATTAAAAAATTAGTGCAAAAGCAGGAGCGCTGTTAGCAGTGCGTCTTGAAACATTAGAGACAATATCCTTCATTAATGTGTAACTTTGTAAAAATGAAAGAGTTGCCTCAAACCAAAATCATTAAAATTGACCGCTCAATTGTGCATAACCGCAATATCTTTCACCAATAATGTTAATCCTTTACATTAAAAAGCTTTGTTGTTAAATTTGAATGTACCATATTCAGCTTCTCTGTAATAATTGGAATTTAAGGTTGGTGAAATGCTGGAGGTTTACTAATAAATATTGGGCTATTTTCGTCTCTGCCTTTATAAGGAAAGTATCGAAAAAGATTTATATTCCAGTGCAGCATAGCATCTGTATTTGACTATGGCGTTCTTCTCTTTGTTTGGCATGGCCAAAAACTTAAACATCATTATGCAAAGTACTTAGAATCGAGGTGAAAGTACTAATAAATCTCCCATTAACTCTGTCAAAAAAACCACTGAATTTCCTGTTTCCCCTGACACATATTCAATCTCAGCATTGGGTGTAGACATCTTATAGAAAAGGTTTGGTTTGTTATGATACCATGACTTTTCTACATATGTAACTAGTCCACCTCCGCCCTTACAGTTACCATACTTTTCAAGACTTCTATCAAGACGAATTAAGTGAAAATTATCAATTTCAATTTCAGAATCTGCATTTTCTGATGTAAGCTTTGTTTCTTGCAACAAAATTAGGGATGCGCGAGTATATACTGTAGAAAGAAGGCTTCTCAGTTCTATTATTTTTCCAATGAGACCATTAATATTGTGAACAAAAGGATATGGGAAACTTTGATATGTAATTGGTTGACTAAGTCATATTTCTGATGAATAAATTAAATTCTTAATTCTATTTCGTTGTATATTTGTTATTAGTTTATATCATTATATCTTGTTTTTAGTAAAGATCTTTCTTTAAGTCTATCAGCTTCATTCAGTTCACCCTTAGTGTAAACCTCATATGTATTTTCATAATCTTTCAAAACATGAGCTTTAGATAAGATTAGTCTTCTATTCCACACTGATTTAACATCAACTAATAGTGGTCGAGTCTTTATTGAGTTTTCCTTATATTTTCTTAAGAATGCATTTGAAACATGGCGAATAAAATGCAGATTGCCCCAAAATCTAACAAAAATTTCCTTTGAAGAAAGGCAGCACTACAATGAGTACTGCCTCATGATGCACAAATATTGCGTAACGGCATAAAAAAACACTACAATTTAGAGCAATTGCTAAAAATATTTTTTATGCCATGTGCTAAGATAGCACGATAAATCAATTTTCGTACGCCACACGAGACAGAAATATTTCATAGCAGGAAATATTTGATGTAATGTTTTAAAGCCACATTACTAAACAATATATACAAGGATATCTTTTAAATAATGTAGCTATGCCTAAATTGCAATAATTCAAAGTATATGATTTTGAATGTCGCAATAAAATTTCAATTCTAACTGGGCTTATGTCATCTTGCTCAATAGTATTATGTCTTTGAATATTCATTTACTTTATGTAATGAAATGTATCCTATGGTCTTCCAATTCTCATACACGCTTCTCCTGATTAATATCCTTCTAATGGCTGTTAGAAAAGTTTCAAAACAATGTCTTGCTCTGCATTATATTTACATCCGCTTAATACAAGAAGCTAAAGAACCTCAACATTCTCCACTCTGTTTTGATTTAGATTATGAATAACTGATTTCATTCTATAAAATTTTGCATCAAATGAGCTTTACTACATATTTTCTGAGAAGCATTTGGAAAGTCTAACTTAATGTGACGAAGCTACGTCTGCAATTGTCTATAAATTTTTATTTTAACTGTTACCAAATGTCTAATAATGTTCGCAAAAATGCAAAGACAATCTGTATGTAAGAAGACATCAGAATTAAAATGAAGATTTTAAATTATCTATAGGAAGTATTTAAAAAGTAGCTAAATAGGAGAATATACTTCAAAACATACTATCTTTTCCTTTTGAAATTTGTGTCATTATGTTGTTATGATTTTCATTATCCAATTATTGTCGTTTACTACGAAGACTATTACTACAAAAATGATTAAAATCTTTAAGAATTTGAAGGATTCAAATGTTGTACTTCTTAAATTTTTCCATAAACCTGCTATCGTTCTTTCACCCTCTTAATTATATATGCCCCACAACCCTACCCGACCCGATTCGTCCCGATCCTGATGAATATAAGATATTGGTAACATTATCTGTTGCTAATGGGTTAGTTTAAGCGGATAGAATTCAATTGATATTTTGGTTTGGAGTTAAAAAAAATTGTCAACATCAAAGCTAATTTCAACGCATTTTTTTGCAAAAAGTTCTTTTGGGTAGCGCTACATCAAGCAAACTGGCTTTTTGGCTAAGTGATAAATTTTATAATTTCATTTGATAATTTTCCTGTGTAAGCTTGAATTCGCTATATGTTAAATATTTATTGATTATAGTCCTAAATATCTCACTGATTGACATTGCTTATCTATAATTATATTAATGTTAAGATTGATATTTTCAAAAATATTTTGATGTCCACTTGCAACGATAATATATTGCGGGATAATTTCATCCTTTTTTCATGGTCACGAATCCTACGGCGTGACTACATCTGTAGTGATATTGACATGCACTCATTACAAGGTAAACACAAATAGTATTAAGAAAATAATATACAAGAACTATTTACGCTAATTACACAAGTATTTATTTTGCATTTTTCAGTACAACAACTTTTGTTAGTTGTCATGCATTTCTAGTATACTCAGTAAGGGTTGGTCAAAATTGCCATTTTCGCAAGTTAATAAATTCGGACCCATCTAGTTAGTGGAACTTTTGTGTGTAGATTACGAATGTGACCTTTATTTAGTTCTGTGTTAGACAAAACCATTGAGTTTTGGCTTTTTTTAATACTAAGATATTTATTTGGACTGGTTTTATTGAAAATATGTATTTACAAATGAATTAAAAAAACTAATTTCTTCTTACAAGTTTATAATCAAAATAGACTTTCAGAAAATGTTCAAAATTTACTACTTATTTCCCCATCTCCAGACCTAAATACAAATACATATTTACCAAATTACACAATTAATAATTTATACAAATCTATGTATGTACAATAAAATTTTTAGTAATCCGGATAATCTGTACAATAAAATTTTTAGTAATCCGGATAATAGTTCAAATTATAAATCATCTTCATTAAATGAAAGACTTGAATTGACAATATTTGTAATTTTTTCTTAAAATTTTTTTTTCTCTTTTAATGAACTCTATAAATTTTTTTATTCGGGCTAACTTTATTTTCTGGACGTCATCCCTGTACCACTTTGTTCTTTAATTTGGAATTTGACTTTTACCAAATTGAACAAGAAGATTCTATCTATTTTGGCATTCTTTATTAGATGGATACCTGTCAATTTCAGGAAATTCAATTTGGGTAATTGCTTCATATTGTTGTTTGTATTACTTCCAATTATTCTGTAAATGACCAATTTTATTTGTATATTAGGTAATACAGAGTAGCTCTCAATTTTATTTGTATATTAGGTAATATACAGAGTAGCTCTCGATGGTAGAAGTATTTTTTCATAAATAATTTGCATGACTTTTACCGTTTGCAATAGTTAAAGCTTTGCTATAAATGACAGTCTTCAGTAAAATCTACATTTCCATAAATTCGTCTGATAGGTGTACCGAAAGACTTATCAGAGTCATTCTCTTCTTCAGAATTAGACGCAGTATTAGAATGAAATCTTCATCCGTTTTTTGCGTTTTAATTGAATGCCTTGGATTTTTGAATATCATACCATAATACAATTTATATTCTTTAGTTTTAAGCTTTGCACTGCTTAGGAGAACATCAAACAATTTTTCGGAATCAATATTCTTGGAGCTAAGTATTTTTTTAAATTTCGATAAATTGTATCATAAGATTGCAAATACATATCTTGCAAGAGCCAACATCGTTCAATTTCTTCTACAAGCATCATTATAACAACCTTTTCATTTTTCTGTTATTTAGTATCTGCAAAATCTTATATCACTTTCTATCATCTGAGATGGACAGCACTCTAGCAGATTTGTAAAACCATAACAAACAATTATTATGATAGCTTGTAGTTTGTTCAAATATAAACTATCATTTAAGTAATGAAACTCACAAATATTAACTAATATACATTTTACATACTGAAATTCCATCATTAAGAAGTGACATGTCAATTTGTTGGAAAAGATACGTTTCTATGAAAATGAATTCATTCATTAAGCATATATGGAAACAAAATTTAAATGGTAATAATTACTAGGGTTTATGCTCTATCTTTTTGGTTTTCTGTGTGTTTATACAAATAGAGTTGCAGAATTTTTTATCCAATTTTGTAATACATACAGGACTAAAAATCTATCATGTTTATTCACTTGCATTTAACATGCTGAATATATAAACAAATTTACTCTGGTGTTCTACAAAATTTTGAAGAGAAAAAATGAATTGTGTGGGATTTCCAACTACAGTATTTCCCACCCAAATATCCGATATGTGCACTCAATTATCCAAATGTTGCGGTCGAATATCCGATCAGTTCAAACAAAAATCCAAAGTATGCACACAATTATCCGAATTGTGCATATATTATCCAATGAGTGCACACAAATATCCGAATTATGCATACAAAAATCCGTATAGATTTATTAACTGTAGATTTTCACAGAAATAAAGGATTCATTTAATATTCTGAATTGTAAAAATGAATTTAAATGTACTTTAAAACTTAACATCAATAAAAGAAATACTTTTGTAATAAGTCTTTCTGATTTATTTTCAATTTTTATCTCATAAAAGTACAGTAGTACAGT